>CANIUD010000912.1:2500-165295 GCA_947470075.1 Closterium sp. Yama58-4 | reverse complement strand
CCGCTTCGCGGCCCGCCCGCCTTCGCAGCCCGCTCGCCCCGCTGCAGCTGCCTCGCGGCCCGCCACTTCGCAGCCCGCCCGCCCGCTAGCTGCCCACTTCGCGGCCCGCCCCATCGCAGCCGCTCGCCCCGCTGGCCCCGCTTCGCAGCCCGCCCGCCCCGCCCCTGGCCCGCTTCGCGGCCCGCCCGCCTCGCCGTCGCACCGCCCGCCGTGCTGCCCGCTTGCAGCGCCGCCTGCCCGCCGCGCTGCCCGCTTCCCGGCCCGTCCGCCGCGCTGCCCGCTCGCAGCGTCGCCCTCCCGTCGCGCTGACCGCTTGCAGCGCGCCTGCCGTAGCGCCAGCCTCGCCCGCTGCTCTCTATCCGTGCACAGTCGCCTTCCCCTGCTGCGGCAGCTTGCGTTACTCTGTCACACTGTCGCTATGGCTTCCATCCGCGTGCTGTCGTTCGATGCTGAGGGCCGCCCTGTGCGGTTCACCGCTTGGCTAGATGACCTGCAGCTGTTCCTCCTGAGCGATAGCAAGGAGCATGTGTCGCTCTATGATTACGCGTCTGGTGCTGCGCCTGCCCCTCCTGCCACAGCTGAGCTTAGTGTTCGTTCCCACTGGCAGACTCGTGACGCAGCTGCTCGCCTAGCCATTCGCAGTCACCTGCCGTTAGCTGAGCTAGAGCATTTTGGCGACTGCAAATCCGCTAAGGCCCTGTACGACGCTGTCGTCGCTCGCTACTCCTCGCCTGCCACAGCCGAGCTTAGCCGCCTCATGCTGCCGTACCTGTTCCCCGATCTGTCCACCTTTACTACAGTCGCCGATCTTATCACCCACCTTCGCACTAGTGATGCTCGCCTGCGTGCCGCCCTTCCCACCGAGTTCTGCGCTAAGAACCCCCCTCCACTGTACTGGACACTCCACTTCATAGTCACCCGTCTCCCTGACACCCTCCGCTCAGTTCGAGACCACTTCCTTGCTCGCTGTCCCACTGAGCTCACAGTCGCCCTCCTAGAGGAGCACCTGCTCGCGGCCGAAAAGAGCATTGTAGCTGTCGGTGCTGCTCGTGGCGCTCCTCGCACCCCCATCTTTGAGGGGTGTTCTCCCTCTCCCCTCGCTCCCTCCTACGCTGCTGCTGCTGCTGTTGACTTCCTTGGTGCTGAGTCTGTTGGCGCTGCTTCTACTCCTGGTGGGAGGCGCCGCACCGGCAAGGGCAAGGGGGGCAAAAGTGGTGGTGGTGGCGCTGGGGGGGGAGGAGGTGGGGGAGGTGGGGGGGGAGGCGGTGCTGGAGGGAGCGGTGGCGGGAGCGCTGGTGGGAGTGGGGTCGGTGGTGGAGACGGGGGCGGCGGAGGAAGCAGTGGCAGTAGTGGCGGCGGCGGCGGTGGCGGCGGTGGCGGTGGTGGCGGTGGTGGCGGTGCCGGTCGGAGCGGTGGTAGTGGTGGCGGCGGAGGTCGGAGTGGAGGCACTGGCTCGGGCCAGAGCTCCCAGCAGCAGCAGCGTCCCCAGACGACCCAGCAGCTTCGTGAGTGGCTTGCTCAGCGTGGGACGTCGGGGGCCAGTGCCCGCTGTTCTTATGTCATTCGCACAGGTGACCGCAAGGGACAGACGTGTGGGAGGTTCCACACCCCGTACCGCTGCTTCTCCCGCCTTGACGACGCTTGGCGTGAGGAGATGGGTGCGGATGTTGAGCGCCCCCGCTGGGCTGAGCTCATGAGGGCTGGTGTTGATGTCTTTGCTCTTGACTATGATGCTATTATTGCTGCCATGTATGCATTGACTGTTAGTGCCGAGGGAGACTGTTACTTGTGTGTGCCGCCTGACCCAGGTATAGGGCCCGCTGCCCTGGGTACTAGTGAGTCTGCTCTCTCTGGTATGGTGCCCCCTGTACTTGCTCCCCCCAGTGCTGTCCCGGCTGGTTTCGAGTCTGCTCTCTCAGGTACAGCACCCACAGAGACTCCTCTCTCAGGTACCGCACCGGCTGAGGCCTGTCACACCTTCACCCTTGACTCAGGTGCTTCCCGTTGCTTCTTCCGTGACAGTACTGAGCTCACACCGCTTCCTGCACCGGTCCCAGTCTCCTTGGCTGACCCCTCTGGGGGCCCAGTCCTTGCCCAGTCCACCACTGTCCTCCCTTGTCCGGCGGTTCCGTCTGGCTCGTTGTCGGGTTTCCACCTCCCCTCGTTCTCGACGAACCTGGTGAGCAACGCTGTCCTCCAGGATCAGTGGGTTGACACCTTTACCCCTGGCGGACAGCGTGTGGCGATCTGCACGTGCTCCAGGACCGGCCGTCACCTGGCTACGTTCACCCGTCGGCCGGGGTCGAGTCTCTACACACTGACCACTGCGTCTCCCCAGGTAGCTGCTGTCGGTCAGGTGTCTGCGTCAGGTCTGGTGGCCCACGCCTGTGAGTGTCGTTCCCTGTCGCACCAGACTCTTCTCTGGCACCACCGCCTGGGTCACCCCTCCTTGCCACGCCTTCGTGGCATGCACCGTCGCCTCCTTGTGTCCGGTCTTCCCAGGTCCCTCCCTCCCCTCCCTGCCTCGCCTGCGCCACCTTGCCTTCCTTGCGTCGAGGGGCGGCAGCGCGCCGCTCCTCACTCCTCCTCGTTCCCCCCGACAGAGGCTCCTCTGCAGACCCTCCACCTGGACGTGTGGGGCCCAGCCCGCGTTCGTGGTCAGGGCGGTGAGCGGTACTTTTTGCTGGTTGTCGACGACTACTCGCGTTACACCACGGTCTTCCCCTTGCGCACCAAGGGTGAGGTCCCTGCTGTTCTGATCCCTTGGATCCGCACGGTTCGTCTCCAGCTCCGCCGCCGTTTCCGGACGGATCTTCCTGTCCTGCGTCTGCACTCTGACAGAGGTGGTGAGTTTTCCTCCGATCTCTTGAGGACCTTCTGTCAGGCGGAGGGCATCGAGCAGACCTTCACGCTTCCGGACTCCCCACAGCAGAATGGGGTTGCTGAGCGCCGCATTGGCCTGGTCATGGAGGTCGCTCGTACCTCCTTGGTCCACGCGGCGGCTCCCCATTTTCTGTGGCCGTTTGCTGTCCGGTACGCCGCGCATCAGCTCAACCTCTGGCCCCGTGTCTCCTTGCCGGAGACCTCGCCCACACTGCGTTGGACGGGGGAGGTTGGCGATGCGTCGCGCTTCCGGGTGTGGGGTGCTCGTGCCCTTGTCCGCGATACGTCTGCGGACAAGCTCTCCTCCCGCACGCTTCCCTGTGTCTTCCTTGGCTTTGTCCCTGACGCGCCTGGCTGGCAGTTTTACCACCCCACCTCGCGCCGGGTCTTCGCCTCTCAGGATGTCACCTTTGACGAGTCGGTCCCTTTTTACCGTCTCTTCCCCTACCGCACTGCCCCCCTCCCTCCCCCGCCGCTTTTCCTTGCTCCTGGTCCCCCTCCGGTAGACCCCCTTCCCCCTCAGGGTCCTGCTCCTTCAGGTGTCTCTCAGGTAGACCCTCCTCCCGTCGCTGAGCCTGTCGAGGTCACAGGTGACTCAGGTGCTGCTGCGGGTGGTGCTGCTGGGAGTGCTGAGCCTGGGGGTGCTGAGCCTGGGGGTGCTGGGCCTGGGGGTGCTGGGGCTGCAGGTGCTGGGACTGAGGGTGCTGGAGTTGAGGGTACGGTGCCTGAGAGTATGGAGCCTGGGGGTGCTGAGTCTGCGGGTGCGGGGCCTGGGAGTGCTGGGACTGCGGGTGCTGGAGCTGAGGGTACTGTGCCTGAGAGTTTGCCGCCTGGGGGTGCTGCGACTGGGGGTGCTGAGCCTGCGGGTACTGAGCCTGCGGGTACTGAGCCTGGGGGTGCTGCTACTGAGCCTACGGAGCCTCGGGTTACTGCGTCTGGGGGTGCTCCGGTTCGGGGTGCTGAGCAGTCTCTCACACCGCAGCAGCTTCGCGACTGGTACGTCCGACGCTTTCGCCGTCCTAGTGGCTCGGCTGGAGTTTGGGGTGCTGGAGCTGCTCGTCCTGGGGGTGCTCGTACTGGGGGTACTGGAGCTGCCGGGACTGGCTGTTCTGGGAGCACTGTGACTGGAGCTGCTGGAGCTGGGGACTCTGGCGCTGGCGGTGCTAGCGGAGTTGGAGCTGCCGACTCTGGGGGTGGCGCTGCGGCTGGTGCTGCGGACCCACCTGGTGGAGCTGCTGCTGGTGCTGAGGAGTCGGACGGTGGAGCTGCTACTGGTGCTGAGGACCCGGCCGCTGGAGTCCCGTCTGCTTCTGGAGACGCTGCGCGGCCGCGACCGTACTTCGTACCGCTCCTTCAGCAGGTTCTTGGGCAGGCTCCTCCTCCTTGTCCTCCTCCCTCCGTAGAGTGTCCTCCGCCTGTCCAGCCGCAGTCACAGTTACCGCCTGCCTCGCCTCTCCCTGCTCCCTCTCCTTATACTGGTCCCACAGGAGGTCTTACAGAGCGTCGTGAGCCTGAGTCTCGTCCTGCGTCGCCTGTTCGTCCTGCTCGCACTGGTAGTCGTGTCCGTCGTGAGCGTCCTCCTCCTGTCCCAGGCACTCACTACATGACTCTGCGTCCCTCTACTGCTCCTCGGCGTGTCCCTCTACCGTCTCCTCCTGCGTCCTCTTTGCCTGCCGTTCCGGACCCTGAGTCTGACCGGTATCGCGCTGAGCACCCTACAGTCACGCGTCTCCTTGCTACTGTTGTCACTGACCCCACCTTTGAGTCCTCGGCTGCGTCTGCTCTGGTCGCTGAGTTGGTTGACTTTGCTGCTGCCTGTCGTCTAGACTACGCTGCTAGCCTTGTCGCTGAGTCAGAGTCTGCGTCTGTCTGTCCTCCGTCCGTCGGGGGTGAGTGTGCTCTTGGCACGGACGTCCTTGAGGACAGGCAGGAGGACTTTGACTCTCTTGCGGCTGCTGTACCTCATCTCGTGGCCTGGTTGCTTGCCCCTGAGGGAGACCCGGATGCAGTAGACATCCCCACTCCGCGCACTTACGCAGAGGCGATCTCGGGTCCCTACTCCTCTCAGTGGCAGACAGCCATGGACGCAGAGATGGCATCCTGGAAGTCCACAGGCACCTACGTCGACGAGGTTCCCCCTCCTGGGGCGAACATCGTCGATGGCATGTGGATTTTCAGGGTGAAGCGGCCGCCAGGTTCTCCGCCTGTCTTCAAGGCTCGTTACGTTGCTAGAGGCTTCAGTCAGCGTCAGGGGGTCGACTTCTTCCAGACCTTCTCCCCCACCCCGAAGATGACCACTCTTCGGGTTCTGCTGCACGTTGCTGCTCAGCGTGACTACGAGCTTCACTCTCTTGACTTCAGCACAGCGTTCCTGCAGGGCAGCCTGCACGAGGAGATCTGGCTGCGCCGCCCACCTGGCTTTACTGGGTCGTTTCCCCCTGGTACCCAGTGGAGTCTCCGCCGGCCAGTCTACGGTCTCCGCCAGGCGCCACGTGAGTGGCACGACACACTGAGGACTACTCTTGCGGCTCTTGGGTTCGCGCCGTCTACTGCTGACCCGTCGCTGTTTCTGCGCACAGACACGTCGCTGCCGCCGTTCTACATCCTCGTGTACGTCGACGACTTGGTCTTTGCTACTGCTGACACTGAGGCACTCGCTCGTGTGAAGTCGGAGCTGCAGAAGAGACACACCTGCACTGACCTGGGTGAACTGCGTAGCTACCTTGGCTTGCAGATCACCCGGGACAGAGCTCGCCGCACCATCACCCTGACTCAGTCACACATGGTGCAGCAGGTCCTTCAGCGCTTCGGCTTCCAGTTCTCCTCACCACAGGCCACACCTCTGGCTACCAGCCACTCGCTCTCAGCTCCACCTTCGGACGAGTCCGTAGAGCCGAGTGGCCCATACCCAGAGCTTGTAGGCTGCCTCATGTACCTGATGACTTGCACGCGACCTGACCTCGCGTACCCTCTTAGCATCCTTGCTCGTTACGTTGCGCCTGGGAGACACAGGCGAGAGCACTGGGAGGCTGCTAAGAGGGTGCTGCGTTACCTGTGCAGTACATCAGGCATGGGGCTGGTGCTTGGAGGACGCGACAGAGTTGTCCTCACTGGTCACTCGGACGCCTCTTGGGTGGACGACCTGGCTACGCAGCGGTCGTCACAGGGTTACACCTTCAGCCTTGGCTCAGGTTCTGTCTCGTGGCGGTCCACCCGCTCTTCCTTTGTTCTCGGCTCTAGTTGTGAGGCTGAGATCTACGCCACAGCCATGGTTGCACAGGAGTTACGCTGGCTCACCTACCTGCTGACTGACTTGGGAGAGCGGCCTAGTTCTCCTCCAGTTCTGTACGGTGACAACAAGGCGGCTCTTGCCTTGTGTCAGGAGCACAGACTGGAGCACAGGACGAAGCACATTGCTCTTCGCTACTTTCTTGCTCGAGAGCTTCAGCAGCGCGGTCAGCTTCGGCTTGTGTACGTGGACTCGAAGGCCAACACTGCTGATATCTTCACCAAGGCGCTCCCGCCTAGTGATCATCAGCGGCACTGTACTTCTTTAGGCCTTGTGTCCACGTTTCCTCACTTGCTCACTGCTTGACATTCTTTGTACTGTACTTTATATATATCTTGTTGCTTGCTTGCTAGGTTTTGATCACTGTGTTGCTTGTCTTGTACTATATCTAGCACTGCATGTGAACTGGCCTTGTGGCCTTTACTTGTGCTCGGAGTGTGGTGACGTTGTGATCCACCCTGGGCTTTGCTTTGCTTTGCTGGACTGGTCTTGTGACCCTTTGTTCTCCCCCACTTTGCCTATGGGGGTGTGTTAAACTGTATTATGCTTGTAGGCTGTAGTGGGGTAGCCAATATGGGGTACAACCCCAACTAGGGTTTCATATTTGTACCCAAAACTTCTGCTAGTTCATCATTCTTGCCTAGTGATTTTGATACATTCCCCCTACCTACCTCCCATGCTCTTCATTTACTTTTGTGGATGCTCAAAGCTCATTCCCCCTACCTACGTCCCCCCTCGCAGGCGGTGGCAGGTGCTGCTAATTCTTGCCAGGCTGGCATCAACCAGATAGAGAGCCCTCACCTGGATGCTCTACATCTGTGAACACTTGCTGCACCTCCTCTCCCACTTTCTTACCATCTCTGCCCTTACCACACCTCCCACCATTAGGAGGCGTCAGGTGCTGCTGATCCTTGCAAGGCCAGCATCAACCAAGGAGAGAGCCGTCACCTGGATGCTCTACATCTGTGAACATCTACTGCACCTCCTATTCTCCCCGTTCTTCCATACACTCTTTTCACCCTCTTGGCCTCCCCCCTCCTCCCACCTGCAGGCGGCGTCAGGCGCTGCTAATCCTGGCCAGCCTGGCCTCCATCAAGGAGCGAGCCCTCGCGTGGATGCTCTACATCTGTGAGCACCTGCTGCACCTGCTCCTCGTCCACTTCTCTCTCCACCACTTCCCCCTCTCCCGCTCCTCCTCCTCGCCCCTCGCCTCCCCCTCTCGCCCTCCCCCATCACCTTCTCCTCCCACCCGCGCTCCCTGCGCATGCAAGGGCGTCGCGTCTCCCACTCTCCTGGGGGGGCTGATGGGATGGGGTTTGGGGGAATAATCAATGGGGGCGACATCGCCATCGGAGCTGTACTGTCACAGGATTTTGGTAACGGCCTACAGCCCATCGCATACGAGTCACGAATGCGTTTGCCTAAGAAGTACCCTATACACAACTGTGAAATGCTTGCGATCATGCACGCACGCGTTCAAAGTGTGGCGCTGTTACTTGACCGGCGCAGACGTGAGAGTACGGACAGACCATGAATCTCTACGGTACCTTCGCGCACAGCCCCACCTCAATCCACGACAGATCCGCTGGCTCGATTTCCTCGAGTCTGATTTTCATTACACAGTCACTTACAAACAAAGGGCATCAAACATCGCCGACGCACTGACCCGTCCCATTGCCCAAATCCACGCCATACTACTCGCCCAGACCAGCCCAATGCTTACAAAACTATTTACCTACGGCTACCAAACAGATCCATTCTTTACCGGAGGAAACTCGCAGCAGTTCGCAGCAGTAAAGGGGGTTCATTACGTAAAAGCCGGCATCGATCGCATCTGGGTATCGGGCTACGCGTTACTTGGGGAGCTGTTAATACAGGAGGCACACGACGGCGTTACCTCAGGTCACTTCGGGGTAGAAAAGACACGGCAGCAACTGCAGCGGTACTATTGCTGGCCCGAAATGTTGACAGATGTACAGTGACACGTGGCATCGTGTCCCACTTGCCAACTTATGAAATCATCACGGAAGTGGCCGGCGGGGCAATTGCAGCCGATACCACCCCCAGAGTGTGCTTGGCAGCAGGTGAAGATGTACTTCGTCATGGGGTTAGCGGCCGGGGCAAGTGGGAACGACGCGATCCTGGTCGTCGTCGATCGACTAACGAAAATGGCACACTTCGCAGCATGCAAGAAATCAATCTTGGCCGAAGAAACAGCTCGGCTCTTCATCGCCACCGTCGTACGACTGCACGGGATACCAGCAGCAATCATTAGCGACTAAGACACGAAATTCATCAGCAGCTTCTGGCGAAACCTATGGTAGTAGTTCGGCACGCCACGACAGTTCAGTTCTTCGTATCACCCCGAAATTGACGGACAGACAGAACGGACAAACCACACCATGGAACAGCTCATCCAAGCCACCTGCGACGACCCCACCACATGGGAACAGCGACTGCCACTCACTGAGTTTGCGTGCAACAATTCGCCATCTGCCACAACCCAACAGTAACCATTTTACGTGAACCACGGACAAGACCCCACTGTACCCATGATGCTGAATCCCGACAACCCAGTACCACGGGCGCAATAGTTTGCCGAGCTTTTACAAGCAGCACGGGCCCGGGTAGTAGACGCAATAAAAAAAATCAAACATCATCGCTAAACGCAACGTCGACCGCCACCGCCGTCCCGTTACTTATCAACCCGACAGCCTCGTTCTGCTCAACACTCTAAACCTCTGCCTACCCATTACCCCAAAACTCCGCCCCCGATATTGCGGGCCATTTCGCATCAGCCACATAATCACCCCCGTTACCGCCCACCTCCTCCTCCCTGCTGACTAGTACATCAGCCCATCATTCCACATCAGCCTACTTCGCCCCTACGTACCGTCCACAATCCAACTGCCTCGCTACCACCCAGCCAGCATGACACGACCACCCACCGAGCCAATCTTCACACCCGAGAAGATTCTGTGCCACCGAGTTCGTGACCCACGTAGAGCTCGCAGGATCGAGTTCCTCAGCCGCAAGAAAGGCTGCACACCGACCGAAGACAACTAGGTACCCCTGGACAAGATTGGAAACCACCCCGTCCTTACCGACTATCTGCGCAGCCGCAATTTCCGGGATGTACACGCACTCTCGTAAGGAGGGCCTCCTTAGTGGGGGTAGTGGAAAAAAACCCCCATTTTCTTATGTCGCATCCCAGCTTAGCGCGTACATTACTGTTCTCACCACACTCGACACTGTTACCACTTGCGACACTCGCCTCGACTATTTCCAGCCACCTCGCCCATCGCACCCCAACCCCCTTGCTTGGCTGATAACCCGCGCTCTATACCTCCGCTTCGACACTTTCCGACATCAGTCCCAGGCCTTTGCTATTTTAAATCTCGCTCATTCCTTCGCTCATTGTACTGTTTTGCTTAAAAAATGCAATTCTCGCTCGCTCGCTCAATTGCACTATTAACAGGTTCAAACAAATGAAGGTGTAGATTTTTTTATTGTTGCTGTCGAATTCCAGTCAAGCAGAATCGACATTCCCGAAGTGGGAGTGATATAATTCAACTACGATGTACTCGGTAAGGTTCAGTCTGGTTCCCAATGGTTTCAGGCGGTGGAAAAACGAAGATCGCTGTGAACTATGGAGAACGAGCCCCAAGCAGAAGGGAATATGACCTGCCTTGGTCGTTCGAACGCGGTCTAACTGACTATTTTATGTGCTGAAGAGTGTTTTGGTACGGTGCAGAGCGTTGACTCCGAATTTCGGGATCATCCGCACGACGAGCATACAATCATCAACACCTAGCCACTCCAGCACCGCGTTCTGGCTCACGACAGCACTTCCAGTCCAGTGGATAGTAGGGGAACGCAGCGTAGTCGGCCAATAGCAATGCGTCAATGGGAGGTGTCGCGTACCGCAATGAGCGGCATCGTCCACTCATCCGCGTCGACTCGCTCGCCGTGGGGCTACTTTGCTGCACTACGGGCCTCGTTCACGCCCCCTTCGCCTCCCGCTCTCGTCCCTCCCCCAGCTATCGCGGCGGCGATAGCCGCGTTCCCTTTACATACCCTTCTCTTCCCCAAGGCCCCCAGGTTCTTTCCGTTCACCACATGTCACCCTTTCATAAGGATTTTCTTCCTTCTCGCTCTCCCGCGCACGCATCGCTGCACAATCCAGTTGAATTCGTTTCGCCGCGCTGCTGGTACCTGGATCCGCCTCCGCAGCAGCAGGCCACAGTCCAGAACCGTCGGAGCTAGCCTACTCTCGCGTCACGTTTGACCTTGTCACGGGGTCATCACGCAGCATCATCATCATCAGCAGCAGCAGCAGCAGCAGCATCAGCAGCAGCATTGTCACCGTCCCCTCGTCGTCAGCCAGTCTCGCGTCGCTATGGCGCGAGGCGGGCCGCGTTCCGCCCTTCCATCCGGCCTCGCGGCGGTCCTCGCTGCTCTCACTGCCCTCGCGCTCCTCGCGGAAACCAGCGCTTTAACATGCGACACGGATGTGCAGTTCAAAAGCTCAGGTGGAGGACTCTTAGGTGGATTGTCATCGTCGCCGCTTTCCAGCGTCAAGGGCGACTCTCTCTGCGACAACGTGAATCGCGACAAGTTCGCCAAGGGGTCGCAAGTAACGGCGACAATCGCGTGGGGCTCAAAGAGCCGCATTATCAGTTTCGGCAACCCCACGTGCAGCGCCATCGCGTTCCACTCCGCGCGGGACTGCGCGGGAGGCCCCTACGTCACGTACCTGCGGCCCCCGTCGATCCCCGACGACACCAAGTGGTGAGCTGAGCTCGTATCTGCCGCACAACAGTCAAAGCTTCCTGCTGGGGCTGTTTCTTTGGTTCGGTGGGTGCGGATTTGCCACCCGCCGCTCCACCGTCCACGTGCCTTAAAGTCTCATCATTCTCGGTCCTTCCCGACACCCGTTTGAGGCTCCCCAAATGTCCACCACTCCAGCTGTCCCCTGCCCCAAATGTCCACCACTCCAGCTGTCCCCTGCCCCAAATGTCCACCACTCCAGCTGTTTCCTGCCTCAAATGTCCACCACTCCAGCTGTCCCCTGCCTCAAATGTCTGTTGGTGAAGATTTGCCACCCGCGCCACCGTCCACGTGTCTCCGGGCTTGACGCTGACAAGTCGGATAATCTCCTGTGCTTCCCCGCGGCCTTTTGAGGCCTTCAAATGTTTCTCACGTGTCGCAAGTCTCATCATCATTTCCTGTGCCCCCTGCTGCCGCCATGCCCTCTCTGCTGCTCTCAGGACACTCAGTGCAACCGACCTGCCAGCGTCAGTGCGATGCGAGAGGGGTAAGATTGCAAAAGGCTGCACCAGCACTCCTTGCTACGCTTTCAGAGCGGCATGCATGTGCCAAGTCCCGTCGCCCACAATGCACTGTGCCGTGCTTCTCAGCTCTGACTCCTCGGGATTGCTGTGCGGTGCCGTGTGGTGTGAGGTGGTGTAGCGCAGTGTGGTGTGGTGTGGTGTGCATGCCCAGCCGGAAGGCCCATGCTGAGGTTCATTCAGCATCACACACGGCATGTGTCACATGCGGTCACATGCATGATGCATCAGCCGCCACATGCATGATGCATCAGCCGCCACATGCATGATGCATCAGCCGCCGCGGGCAGCAAGTTGCTGTGTCCTTACCATCTAGTCGCATGCTCAAGCGCATGCTCAATGCTCAATGTCATGTAAAATGCTGGATTCAAACCAGGAACCTCAATGGCTTCATTCTTCTCCCTCCGCCTTCCTCTCATCCTCCCTGCCTCCACGATCGCTCCCTGCTTGTCCCAAGGCTGCTGGCTGGACTGTGGGTTCACTGCTAAGTGCGTGGAGAGGAACGGCAATCAGATTTGTGTGTGCCCTGCCTCTCAACTCTACTCCGACAAGCACAAGCAGTGCTTCCGTGAGTGGCGCATGCATGCATCAGGAGTGTGAGTGGCGCGTGCATGCATAAGGAGTGTGAGTGGCGCGTGCATGCATAAGGAGTGTGAGTGGCGCGTGCATCGTGAGGGAGGAAACTCTGAGTGCAAGTCTCCAAGACTCGAGCCTCTTTGTCAGTGAATGTCTTTGAGTGCATCCTGAGAGAGGCAGCCATGAGGAGAAGTCATGAGGGGGTGTCATGAGGGGGAGTCATGAGCGGGTGGGCCAAAGGGTTGGACGGGCGGCACTTTCTGTCCTTACACCTAACAACCGCTCGACCATTTGATCCCTTGGACTCTATCTCGTTGACGAGCTTCCCCTGTCAGAATGCAGTGGGGGGTGCGGTGACGTCGCTCACTGCACTCTGAGGGACGACGGCACATCACAGTGCGTGTGCCCGGACAACTTCTCTTTCATAACAGCGACCAAGACGTGCCAAGGTCAGCACACCACTCACCCATGCCCCTCAAGCCTCAAGAGTCACTTGTACTCGTGCTTTTCAAGTATCGGATGGGCGACACTGTTTATCCCTTCCTAACCACCGCTCGACTGATCGATCCCTTCTACTCTCCCTGCTTTGACACTCCGATCCAGCCAAGCCTCCCACGCCAGTGTGCAGTGAGGATTGCGGTGAGACGGCTAAGTGCACTCTGAGGGACGACGGCACATCACAGTGCGTGTGCCCGGGGAGCCTCTCTTTCATCACTGCTACCAAGACGTGCCAAGGTCAGCACACCACTCACCCATGCCCCTCAACGCTCACTCCCACTCATGCTCCTCAACTGTCCGATGGCCGGCAGTATTTTGTCCCATCCGAACCACCATTCGCCTTTTCTTCGCTTCTGGTGTTTCTCTAGTGTCGGATGGGCGGCAGTATTTTGTCCCATCCGAACCACCATTCGCCTTTTCTTCGCTTCTGGTGTTTCTCTAGTGTCGGATGGGCGGCAGTATTTGTCCTTACCTAACCACGGGTGGCCTCTTCAATCCCTGATACTCTCCCTGCCTTGCCATGCAGATCCAGCCAAGCCTCCCACGCCAGTGTGCAGTGAGGATTGCGGTGAGACGGCTAAGTGCACTCTGAGGGACGACGGCACATCACAGTGCGTGTGCCCGGGGAGCCTCTCTTTCATCACTGCTACCAAGACGTGCCAAGGTAAGCACACCACTCACCCATGCCCCTCAACGCTCACTCCCACTCATGCTCCTCAACTGTCCGATGGCCGGCAGTATTTTGTCCCGTCCTAACCATCATTCGCCTTTTCTTCGCTTCTGGTGTTTCTCTAGTGTCGGATGGGCGGCAGTATTTTGTCCCATCCCAATTACCATTCGCCTTTTCTTCGCTTCTGGTGTTTCTCTAGTGTCGGATGGGCGGCAGTATTTTGTCCCATCCGAACCACCATTCGCCTTTTCTTCACTTCCTGTGTTCCTCTACTGTCCGATGGGCGGTAGTATTTTGTCCCATCCGAACCACCATTCGCCTTTTCTTCGCTTCTGGTGTTTCTCTAGTGTCGGATGGGCGGCAGTATTTTGTCCCATCCGAACCACCATTCGCCTTTTCTTCGCTTCTGGTGTTTCTCTAGTGTCGGATGGGCGGCAGTATTTTGTCCCATCCGAACCACCATTCGCCTTTTCTTCGCTTCTGGTGTTTCTCTAGTGTCGGATGGGCGGCAGTATTTTGTCCCATCCGAACCACCATTCGCCTTTTCTTCGCTTCTGGTGTTTCTCTAGTGTCGGATGGGCGGCAGTATTTTGTCCCATCCGAACCACCATTCGCCTTTTCTTCGCTTCTGGTGTTTCTCTAGTGTCGGATGGGCGGCAGTATTTTGTCCCATCCGAACCACCATTCGCCTTTTCTTCGCTTCTGGTGTTTCTCTAGTGTCGGATGGCCGGCAGTATTTGTCCTTACCTAACCACGGGTGGCCTCTTCAATCCCTGATACTCTCCCTGCCTTGCCATGCAGATCCAGCCAAGCCTCCCACGCCAGTGTGCAGTGAGGATTGCGGTGAGACGGCTAAGTGCACTCTGAGGGACGACGGCACATCACAGTGCGTGTGCCCGGGGAGCCTCTCTTTCATCACTGCTACCAAGACGTGCCAAGGTAAGCACACCACTCACCCATGCCCCTCAACGCTCACTCCCACTCATGCTCCTCAACTGTCCGATGGCCGGCAGTATTTTGTCCCGTCCTAACCATCATTCGCCTTTTCTTCGCTTCTGGTGTTTCTCTAGTGTCGGATGGGCGGCAGTATTTTGTCCCATCCCAATTACCATTCGCCTTTTCTTCGCTTCTGGTGTTTCTCTAGTGTCGGATGGGCGGCAGTATTTTGTCCCATCCGAACCACCATTCGCCTTTTCTTCACTTCCTGTGTTCCTCTACTGTCCGATGGGCGGTAGTATTTTGTCCCATCCTAACCACGATTCGCCTTTTCTTCGCTTCTGGTGTTTCTCTAGTGTCGGATGGGCGGCAGTATTTTGTCCCATCCTAACCACCATTCGCCGTTTCTTCGCTTCTGGTGTTCCTCTACTGTCCGATGGGCGGTAGTATTTTGTCCCATCCGAACCACCATTCGCCTTTTCTTCGCTTCTGGTGTTTCTCTAGTGTCGGATGGGCGGCAGTATTTTGTCCCATCCGAACCACCATTCGCCTTTTCTTCGCTTCTGGTGTTTCTCTAGTGTCGGATGGGCGGCAGTATTTTGTCCCATCCGAACCACCATTCGCCTTTTCTTCGCTTCTGGTGTTTCTCTAGTGTCGGATGGGCGGCAGTATTTTGTCCCATCCGAACCACCATTCGCCTTTTCTTCGCTTCTGGTGTTTCTCTAGTGTCGGATGGGCGGCAGTATTTTGTCCCATCCGAACCACCATTCGCCTTTTCTTCGCTTCTGGTGTTTCTCTAGTGTCGGATGGGCGGCAGTATTTGTCCTTACCTAACCACGGGTGGCCTCTTCAATCCCTGATACTCTCCCTGCCTTGCCATGCAGATCCAGCCAAGCCTCCCACGCCAGTGTGCAGTGAGGATTGCGGTGAGACGGCTAAGTGCACTCTGAGGGACGACGGCACATCACAGTGCGTGTGCCCGGGGAGCCTCTCTTTCATCACTGCTACCAAGACGTGCCAAGGTAAGCACACCACTCACCCATGCCCCTCAACGCTCACTCCCACTCATGCTCCTCAACTGTCCGATGGCCGGCAGTATTTTGTCCCGTCCTAACCATCATTCGCCTTTTCTTCGCTTCTGGTGTTTCTCTAGTGTCGGATGGGCGGCAGTATTTTGTCCCATCCCAATTACCATTCGCCTTTTCTTCGCTTCTGGTGTTTCTCTAGTGTCGGATGGGCGGCAGTATTTTGTCCCATCCGAACCACCATTCGCCTTTTCTTCACTTCCTGTGTTCCTCTACTGTCCGATGGGCGGTAGTATTTTGTCCCATCCGAACCACCATTCGCCTTTTCTTCGCTTCTGGTGTTTCTCTAGTGTCGGATGGGCGGCAGTATTTTGTCCCATCCTAACCACCATTCGCCGTTTCTTCGCTTCTGGTGTTCCTCTACTGTCCGATGGGCGGTAGTATTTTGTCCCATCCGAACCACCATTCGCCTTTTCTTCGCTTCTGGTGTTTCTCTAGTGTCGGATGGGCGGCAGTATTTTGTCCCATCCGAACCACCATTCGCCTTTTCTTCGCTTCTGGTGTTTCTCTAGTGTCGGATGGGCGGCAGTATTTTGTCCCATCCGAACCACCATTCGCCTTTTCTTCGCTTCTGGTGTTTCTCTAGTGTCGGATGGGCGGCAGTATTTTGTCCCATCCGAACCACCATTCGCCTTTTCTTCGCTTCTGGTGTTTCTCTAGTGTCGGATGGGCGGCAGTATTTTGTCCCATCCGAACCACCATTCGCCTTTTCTTCGCTTCTGGTGTTTCTCTAGTGTCGGATGGGCGGCAGTATTTTGTCCCATCCGAACCACCATTCGCCTTTTCTTCGCTTCTGGTGTTTCTCTAGTGTCGGATGGCCGGCAGTATTTGTCCTTACCTAACCACGGGTGGCCTCTTCAATCCCTGATACTCTCCCTGCCTTGCCATGCAGATCCAGCCAAGCCTCCCACGCCAGTGTGCAGTGAGGATTGCGGTGAGACGGCTAAGTGCACTCTGAGGGACGACGGCACATCACAGTGCGTGTGCCCGGGGAGCCTCTCTTTCATCACTGCTACCAAGACGTGCCAAGGTCAGCACACCACTCACCCATGCCCCTCAACGCTCACTCCCACTCATGCTCCTCAACTGTCCGATGGCCGGCAGTATTTTGTCCCGTCCTAACCACCATTCGCCTTTTCTTCGCTTCTGGTGTTTCTCAAGTTTTGGATGGGCGGCAGTATTTTGTCCCATCCTTACCATCATTCGCCTTTTCTTCGCTTCTGGTGTTTCTCTAGTGTCGGATGGGCGGCAGTATTTTGTCCCATCCTAACCACCATTCGCCGTTTCTTCGCTTCTGGTGTTCCTCTACTGTCCGATGGGCGGTAGTATTTTGTCCCATCCTTACCACTGTTCGCCTTTTCTTCGCTTCTGGTGTTTCTCTAGTGTCGGATGGGCGGCAGTGTTTTGTCCCATCCTAACCAGCATTCGCCTTTTCTTCGCTTCTGGTGTTTCTCTAGTGTCGGATGGCCGGCAGTATTTGTCCTTACCTAACCACGGGTGGCCTCTTCAATCCCTGATACTCTCCCTGCCTTGCCATGCAGATCCAGCCAAGCCTCCCACGCCAGTGTGCAGTGAGGATTGCGGTGAGACGGCTAAGTGCACTCTGAGGGACGACGGCACATCACAGTGCGTGTGCCCGGGGAGCCTCTCTTTCATCACTGCTACCAAGACGTGCCAAGGTCAGCACACCACTCACCCATGCCCCTCAACGCTCACTCCCACTCATGCTCCTCAACTGTCCGATGGCCGGCAGTATTTTGTCCCGTCCTAACCATCATTCGCCTTTTCTTCGCTTCTGGTGTTTCTCTAGTGTCGGATGGGCGGCAGTATTTTGTCCCATCCCAATTACCATTCGCCTTTTCTTCGCTTCTGGTGTTTCTCTAGTGTCGGATGGGCGGCAGTATTTTGTCCCATCCGAACCACCATTCGCCTTTTCTTCACTTCCTGTGTTCCTCTACTGTCCGATGGGCGGTAGTATTTTGTCCCATCCGAACCACCATTCGCCTTTTCTTCGCTTCTGGTGTTTCTCTAGTGTCGGATGGGCGGCAGTATTTTGTCCCATCCTAACCACCATTCGCCGTTTCTTCGCTTCTGGTGTTCCTCTACTGTCCGATGGGCGGTAGTATTTTGTCCCATCCGAACCACCATTCGCCTTTTCTTCGCTTCTGGTGTTTCTCTAGTGTCGGATGGGCGGCAGTATTTTGTCCCATCCGAACCACCATTCGCCTTTTCTTCGCTTCTGGTGTTTCTCTAGTGTCGGATGGGCGGCAGTATTTTGTCCCATCCGAACCACCATTCGCCTTTTCTTCGCTTCTGGTGTTTCTCTAGTGTCGGATGGGCGGCAGTATTTTGTCCCATCCGAACCACCATTCGCCTTTTCTTCGCTTCTGGTGTTTCTCTAGTGTCGGATGGGCGGCAGTATTTTGTCCCATCCGAACCACCATTCGCCTTTTCTTCGCTTCTGGTGTTTCTCTAGTGTCGGATGGGCGGCAGTATTTTGTCCCATCCGAACCACCATTCGCCTTTTCTTCGCTTCTGGTGTTTCTCTAGTGTCGGATGGCCGGCAGTATTTGTCCTTACCTAACCACGGGTGGCCTCTTCAATCCCTGATACTCTCCCTGCCTTGCCATGCAGATCCAGCCAAGCCTCCCACGCCAGTGTGCAGTGAGGATTGCGGTGAGACGGCTAAGTGCACTCTGAGGGACGACGGCACATCACAGTGCGTGTGCCCGGGGAGCCTCTCTTTCATCACTGCTACCAAGACGTGCCAAGGTCAGCACACCACTCACCCATGCCCCTCAACGCTCACTCCCACTCATGCTCCTCAACTGTCCGATGGCCGGCAGTATTTTGTCCCGTCCTAACCACCATTCGCCTTTTCTTCGCTTCTGGTGTTTCTCAAGTTTTGGATGGGCGGCAGTATTTTGTCCCATCCTTACCATCATTCGCCTTTTCTTCGCTTCTGGTGTTTCTCTAGTGTCGGATGGGCGGCAGTATTTTGTCCCATCCTAACCACCATTCGCCGTTTCTTCGCTTCTGGTGTTCCTCTACTGTCCGATGGGCGGTAGTATTTTGTCCCATCCTTACCACTGTTCGCCTTTTCTTCGCTTCTGGTGTTTCTCTAGTGTCGGATGGGCGGCAGTGTTTTGTCCCATCCTAACCAGCATTCGCCTTTTCTTCGCTTCTGGTGTTTCTCTAGTGTCGGATGGCCGGCAGTATTTGTCCTTACCTAACCACGGGTGGCCTCTTCAATCCCTGATACTCTCCCTGCCTTGCCATGCAGATCCAGCCAAGCCTCCCACGCCAGTGTGCAGTGAGGATTGCGGTGAGACGGCTAAGTGCACTCTGAGGGACGACGGCACATCACAGTGCGTGTGCCCGGGGAGCCTCTCTTTCATCACTGCTACCAAGACGTGCCAAGGTCAGCACACCACTCACCCATGCCCCTCAACGCTCACTCCTACTCATGCTCCTCAACTGTCCGATGGCCGGCAGTATTTTGTCCCATCCGAACCACCATTCGCCTTTTCTTCGCTTCTGGTGTTTCTCTAGTGTCGGATGGGCGGCAGTATTTTGTCCCATCCGAACCACCATTCGCCTTTTCTTCGCTTCTGGTGTTTCTCTAGTGTCGGATGGGCGGCAGTATTTGTCCTTACCTAACCACGGGTGGCCTCTTCAATCCCTGATACTCTCCCTGCCTTGCCATGCAGATCCAGCCAAGCCTCCCACGCCAGTGTGCAGTGAGGATTGCGGTGAGACGGCTAAGTGCACTCTGAGGGACGACGGCACATCACAGTGCGTGTGCCCGGGGAGCCTCTCTTTCATCACTGCTACCAAGACGTGCCAAGGTAAGCACACCACTCACCCATGCCCCTCAACGCTCACTCCCACTCATGCTCCTCAACTGTCCGATGGCCGGCAGTATTTTGTCCCGTCCTAACCATCATTCGCCTTTTCTTCGCTTCTGGTGTTTCTCTAGTGTCGGATGGGCGGCAGTATTTTGTCCCATCCCAATTACCATTCGCCTTTTCTTCGCTTCTGGTGTTTCTCTAGTGTCGGATGGGCGGCAGTATTTTGTCCCATCCGAACCACCATTCGCCTTTTCTTCACTTCCTGTGTTCCTCTACTGTCCGATGGGCGGTAGTATTTTGTCCCATCCTAACCACGATTCGCCTTTTCTTCGCTTCTGGTGTTTCTCTAGTGTCGGATGGGCGGCAGTATTTTGTCCCATCCTAACCACCATTCGCCGTTTCTTCGCTTCTGGTGTTCCTCTACTGTCCGATGGGCGGTAGTATTTTGTCCCATCCGAACCACCATTCGCCTTTTCTTCGCTTCTGGTGTTTCTCTAGTGTCGGATGGGCGGCAGTATTTTGTCCCATCCGAACCACCATTCGCCTTTTCTTCGCTTCTGGTGTTTCTCTAGTGTCGGATGGGCGGCAGTATTTTGTCCCATCCGAACCACCATTCGCCTTTTCTTCGCTTCTGGTGTTTCTCTAGTGTCGGATGGGCGGCAGTATTTTGTCCCATCCGAACCACCATTCGCCTTTTCTTCGCTTCTGGTGTTTCTCTAGTGTCGGATGGGCGGCAGTATTTTGTCCCATCCGAACCACCATTCGCCTTTTCTTCGCTTCTGGTGTTTCTCTAGTGTCGGA
Organism: Closterium sp. Yama58-4; assembly: GCA_947470075.1. Classification (NCBI taxonomy): domain Eukaryota; kingdom Viridiplantae; phylum Streptophyta; class Zygnematophyceae; order Desmidiales; family Closteriaceae; genus Closterium; species Closterium sp. Yama58-4. The sequence continues at coordinate 145,355 of CANIUD010000912.1, read as the reverse complement.
TGGCCGGCAGTATTTGTCCTTACCTAACCACGGGTGGCCTCTTCAATCCCTGATACTCTCCCTGCCTTGCCATGCAGATCCAGCCAAGCCTCCCACGCCAGTGTGCAGTGAGGATTGCGGTGAGACGGCTAAGTGCACTCTGAGGGACGACGGCACATCACAGTGCGTGTGCCCGGGGAGCCTCTCTTTCATCACTGCTACCAAGACGTGCCAAGGTCAGCACACCACTCACCCATGCCCCTCAACGCTCACTCCCACTCATGCTCCTCAACTGTCCGATGGCCGGCAGTATTTTGTCCCGTCCTAACCACCATTCGCCTTTTCTTCGCTTCTGGTGTTTCTCAAGTTTTGGATGGGCGGCAGTATTTTGTCCCATCCTTACCATCATTCGCCTTTTCTTCGCTTCTGGTGTTTCTCTAGTGTCGGATGGGCGGCAGTATTTTGTCCCATCCTAACCACCATTCGCCGTTTCTTCGCTTCTGGTGTTCCTCTACTGTCCGATGGGCGGTAGTATTTTGTCCCATCCTTACCACTGTTCGCCTTTTCTTCGCTTCTGGTGTTTCTCTAGTGTCGGATGGGCGGCAGTATTTTGTCCCATCCGAACCACCATTCGCCTTTTCTTCGCTTCTGGTGTTTCTCTAGTGTCGGATGGCCGGCAGTATTTGTCCTTACCTAACCACGGGTGGCCTCTTCAATCCCTGATACTCTCCCTGCCTTGCCATGCAGATCCAGCCAAGCCTCCCACGCCAGTGTGCAGTGAGGATTGCGGTGAGACGGCTAAGTGCACTCTGAGGGACGACGGCACATCACAGTGCGTGTGCCCGGGGAGCCTCTCTTTCATCACTGCTACCAAGACGTGCCAAGGTCAGCACACCACTCACCCATGCCCCTCAACGCTCACTCCCACTCATGCTCCTCAACTGTCCGATGGCCGGCAGTATTTTGTCCCGTCCTAACCATCATTCGCCTTTTCTTCGCTTCTGGTGTTTCTCTAGTGTCGGATGGGCGGCAGTATTTTGTCCCATCCCAATTACCATTCGCCTTTTCTTCGCTTCTGGTGTTTCTCTAGTGTCGGATGGGCGGCAGTATTTTGTCCCATCCGAACCACCATTCGCCTTTTCTTCACTTCCTGTGTTCCTCTACTGTCCGATGGGCGGTAGTATTTTGTCCCATCCGAACCACCATTCGCCTTTTCTTCGCTTCTGGTGTTTCTCTAGTGTCGGATGGGCGGCAGTATTTTGTCCCATCCTAACCACCATTCGCCGTTTCTTCGCTTCTGGTGTTCCTCTACTGTCCGATGGGCGGTAGTATTTTGTCCCATCCGAACCACCATTCGCCTTTTCTTCGCTTCTGGTGTTTCTCTAGTGTCGGATGGGCGGCAGTATTTTGTCCCATCCGAACCACCATTCGCCTTTTCTTCGCTTCTGGTGTTTCTCTAGTGTCGGATGGGCGGCAGTATTTTGTCCCATCCGAACCACCATTCGCCTTTTCTTCGCTTCTGGTGTTTCTCTAGTGTCGGATGGGCGGCAGTATTTTGTCCCATCCGAACCACCATTCGCCTTTTCTTCGCTTCTGGTGTTTCTCTAGTGTCGGATGGGCGGCAGTATTTTGTCCCATCCGAACCACCATTCGCCTTTTCTTCGCTTCTGGTGTTTCTCTAGTGTCGGATGGGCGGCAGTATTTTGTCCCATCCGAACCACCATTCGCCTTTTCTTCGCTTCTGGTGTTTCTCTAGTGTCGGATGGGCGGCAGTATTTTGTCCCATCCGAACCACCATTCGCCTTTTCTTCGCTTCTGGTGTTTCTCTAGTGTCGGATGGCCGGCAGTATTTGTCCTTACCTAACCACGGGTGGCCTCTTCAATCCCTGATACTCTCCCTGCCTTGCCATGCAGATCCAGCCAAGCCTCCCACGCCAGTGTGCAGTGAGGATTGCGGTGAGACGGCTAAGTGCACTCTGAGGGACGACGGCACATCACAGTGCGTGTGCCCGGGGAGCCTCTCTTTCATCACTGCTACCAAGACGTGCCAAGGTCAGCACACCACTCACCCATGCCCCTCAACGCTCACTCCCACTCATGCTCCTCAACTGTCCGATGGCCGGCAGTATTTTGTCCCGTCCTAACCGCCATTCGCTGTTTCTTCGCTTCCGATGTTTCTCTACTGTCCGATGGCCGGCAGTATTTTGTCCCATCCCAATTACCATTCGCCTTTTCTTCGCTTCTGGTGTTTCTCTAGTGTCGGATGGGCGGCAGTATTTTGTCCCATCCTAACCACCATTCGCCTTTTCTTCACTTCTGGTGTTTCTCAAGTTTTGGATGGGCGGCAGTATTTTGTCCCATCCTAACAACCTTTGCATTTTCTTCGCTTCTGGTGTTTCTCTAGTGTCGGATGGGCGGCAGTATTTTGTCCCATCCGAACCACCATTCGCCTTTTCTTCGCTTCTGGTGTTTCTCTAGTGTCGGATGGGCGGCAGTATTTGTCCTTACCTAACCACGGGTGGCCTCTTCAATCCCTGATACTCTCCCTGCCTTGCCATGCAGATCCAGCCAAGCCTCCCACGCCAGTGTGCAGTGAGGATTGCGGTGAGACGGCTAAGTGCACTCTGAGGGACGACGGCACATCACAGTGCGTGTGCCCGGGGAGCCTCTCTTTCATCACTGCTACCAAGACGTGCCAAGGTCCGCACAGCTCAACTGTCCTTTTCAGCTTCTCACACGAGTGTGTCTCACCCTGTTGCTTTACAAGATACACTTTTATCTCATACCCTTTGGCTTTGTATCTTCTTGCACTCCCTTCTCTCGTCCTCTCTCTTGTTTCTAAGAATGATGTGTTCTTTCGCCTAAGCTATTTGCTTTCAAATGATGTGTACATTTTGTATATGCTAATGTGCGAATCAGCTCTTTCAATCTTGGTACTCATTTTCTGGCTTCCTCTTCTCCCCTGCCCTCCACTTCCTACCGTGCCCCCTTCTTCCATCGCTGCCCTCCCTCCCTCCCTCCCTCCCTCCCTCCCTCCCTCCCTCCCTCCCTCCCTCCCTCCCTCCCTCCCTCCCTCCCTCCCTCCCTCCCTCCCTCCCTCCCTCCCTCGCTTCCTCCCTCGCTCCCTCCCCCCGCTCCCTCCCTCGCTTCCTCCCTCGCTCCCTCCCCCCGCTCCCTCCCTCGCTTCCTCCCTCGCTCCCTCCCCCCGATCCCTCCCTGACCCATGCCAGACGTGGGCCCGTGTGGTGCGACATCCATGTGTGCGGCGAATGCGTTGTGCAGGTTGAAGAAGAATGGCAAGGCCAAGTGCGAGTGCAGCACGGGTTTCACCAAGAAGAATGGCATTTGCACCGGTGAGGGGTGCTGTGCTCAATGCTGCGCAGAATGAGTTTGTTACGTTGCTCAGGAGACTTGGTAGGGACCTCATGTGACGTTGCAAGTATTTCTCACTTTCTCACAACTCCTTCAATACAGTTCTGTGCTTCCATATCCTACACTCCTCGTTCTATCAGATGTGCATCGCATGCTTCACACGTCTTTGCGACATCTCAACACTTAGCGCTTTCCTTTCTGTGGCATCTTATCCCGTCCCCAGCATTCTGCAAGCCCACCTGCCCCCTCAACGCCGAGTGTGCAGTGGTGGCTGGGAAGGCCGCGTGTCGCTGCAAGAGTGGGTACACCATGATGAGGAAGAAGAACCAGAACAAGAAGAAGAACAAGAGCAAGAGTTATATCAAGTGCATGCGAGTGACCCGGAGGCGCTAACAGGGAGCTGGATGAACTGCCAAGAACGGTCAGTTGTGTCTTATTCTCCCCACCCCCCTGCAGAAATTTGCGGGTCACCCCACATTCGTAGACTACTTGTAATTTCCCCTTGCATCAACACTCCTCATCTACAGCAGTTACCGGTATAAAATTACTGAGTGGACGTTCTTCCCTGTTGTGTGCATTTCCTCCACTCTTTGTTGTGCAGCAGTGTGGGAGGAGCACGAGGCAAGGGGCTGATGGGTTGAGCAGGGTAGCAACACTTTATTACTCTCGAGTTTGGGATGCTTGGCATGCTCAGCGGCCATGCTTCTCCTTGGCTGTTGGCTACGGTAGAAGGAGCAGGGAGGAATTCTGCCTTCTCAAGAGCACCAATGCTGCTGCACGGATTTGTGGCATCAATTTGCTGGAAACATGTGGGCTGTGCTTTGTACTGTACGCTTCAATCGTGGGTGGGGGTATTGTATTGTAGTGTGTCGTGGGGATTGATTTTTGTGTGCCTCTGCTTGCTTTGTATTGTGGATGCTGGCTGAAAGTGGTTCACAACAACAAATCTGATGGTTGGCAGGTGCACATTGTGCTCCTCTCTTCCGTTTCATCAGGGCTTTTTTTTCGTTTTGGAGCACCCTTAAATCCAGAGGCGTTTTTGGCCGAACCCTTAAATCCAGAGTGTTGGGCGAGCCTAGCTCTTAGATGTCAGTGTAACACTGTCCGGCAGATTTTCAACCCTGTCACCTCAGAGTATTTTTTTTCGTTTATTCTGATTATTATGCTTTGTATGTTATTTGTTGCAGTGCACTACAAGGGATGTCGAATATTAAAACTTCATTCATATATAGGATGTACAAGATCTAGTACCACACCACAGGCTCACTTATTGTCTGCCACGTCATCCTCCCGTTCATCGTCCATGCTGGCCTTGTCAGAGGTCCACTGGTGATCCCCGTTGATCCTAGGGAAGGGTTACAGGCACGTTGGCCTGGGGGGTTATGGGCGCACTCACCCGCCACACAAACAAGCCCTTTTATCCCAGTGGTTAGTGGCTGGGATTCTGACATGGTATCAGAGCAAAGGTCTCGGGTTCGAATCCCGGTGTATGCACTTCGGGCATCCCAGTGCGGGGGGGTGTCAGAGGTCCACTGGTGATCCCCGTTGATCCTAGGGAAGGGTTACAGGCACGTTGGCCTGGGGGGTTATGGGCGCACTCACCCGCCACACAAACAAGCCCTTTTATCCCAGTGGTTAGTGGCTGGGATTCTGACAGGCCTCAGGCTTGCCCTTGTCCTTGGCTGCTGGGAAGGGTGCATGGGATTTTGTAGGCCGCCTCTTCTTCTGCTTGCGCCAGATGTCCACGACATCTGGCCACTCCACGTTGTAGTCGAGCATGTGGATGCTCATGAGCTCGGTGAGCCGCGTGTCGTTGAGTGCTGTGCGCTGCCAACTCTTGATGATGTTCTGGCGTGAGAATCCACGCTCACATTCGACGGTGCTGAGTGGCAGGACGGCCACGTGGGGGGTCGGGGGGAACGTGGGGGGTCGGGGGGGTACATGTATCCCCCGTTTAGAGTAAGCTCACTATCCGAGAAAGAAACACTGGCGCTCCAGAGTGACCTTAAACAAAAACCCTGGCAGATCAGAGAACAAGTAACTCTCAAAAAAATTACCCAGCAGGTACAGAGTGCCCCCCTAAAAACCACTCTGATTTTCAGAGAAACAGAGTAAATTACACGGATAACGAGAGCCCTGCGTTTCATACTCAGCTTACTCTACCTCGCCAGTGCTATCAGCCACCTCACGTTGCCAATTCTCCTGGGGGTCAGTTGCTCGAGAAAAGGCTCTCTATGTAGACAGCCTTTTCATCCAGCCATTGTGAAAGGACCGTCTTTCTCCACCTGCACGTTGACTGGCTAGGGAGGAGTGAACACACAATCTGTGAGGATCTTTGTAATCCCCCAACCGGACAGTCCCAGCGGTGCTCGTAATGTAAGGAAGCAGTTTTTCGCCCATCAAAAACCACCAACCAGTCTACCATACCATATTGTAGTGTAGCGAAGTAACAACATTGTCCTCAGCTCAGGTTCCCCAACCAAGAATTCACAAGGCTAGGAATCTGCTTGCAGTATTGTGTGATGGCGTGAGGTCAGGAATTTGGCAGTAGGGTTTACTGTATAGTGTGTTAATTTATATTGCATATCTTATACCTGCCTACAGCTTACTAGTGTATTAGGTTAGTTATATCAACTGCTGGTGGTGTACCCTTTGCCTTGCCTATATCTTGTACCACTCTTTCTAGTGCAACCCCTTCTTTGCCAAAACCTCTCGATACCATCTCCTAGCTCCTAGTCTTCCTCCTAAGCCTAAGCCATGCCTCCTAAGGTTACCTAGTTGTTGTGACATGCTATCAGAGCAGGTTCGTTCTTAAGGACCTTGCCATTTTTTCATTCGCCATGGCTGCTGTCGTTGCCATGGCGACCGTCGCAGCGCCCTTCGAGGCGCTTCCCCGTTGCCCACCACGCGCTGCTCTCCCCGCGTTACCCGCCCCACGCGCTGGTCGCCCCGTCCCGCGCGCTGACGCGTCGCCCCGCCGCTGGTCGCGGACGCCGTCGCCAGCGCCTCCGACCGTCGCGGACGCCTGCGCGAGCGCCAGTGCCGTGCGCCAGCGACTGTCGCAATCGCCAGCGCCAGCGCCTGCGCCGGTCGCCTGCGCCAGCGCCAGCGCCATGCGCCAGCGCTGGACGCGAGCGCCAGCGCCAGCAGCGGCCACCAGCGCCCCCGCCATCGCTACCCCGCTCCCCGCCTCCGCACCTGCCGCCGCTCTCTTCTACGGTGGCCGTTGCGGGGGGGAGGTGGTGGGGCTCGCGCCAGCGGCTACGGGGGTGCTTAAGCCCCCTTGAACCCTCCCCACCCTCCCTCATCCTCTTCCTCATTGCTGCCCGTGCATCTGCAGTGCGTGCCGCGTTTGGGGGGGGGGGGGGGAAGTGTCAGAGGTCCACTGGTGATCCCCGATTGATCCTAAGGAAGGGTTACAGGCATGTTGGCCTGGGGGGTTATGGGCGCACTCACCCGCTATACAAACAAGCCCTTTTATCCCAGTGGTTAGTGGCTGGGATTCTGACATGGTATCAGAGCGAAGGTCTCGGGTTCGATTCCCGGTGTGTGCACCTCGGGCATCCCAGTGCGGGGGGGTGTCAGAGGTCCACTGGGGATCCCCGATGATCCTAGGGAAGGGTTACAGGCACGTCGGCCTGGGGGGTTATGGGCGCACTCACCCGCTATATAAATAAGCCCTTTTATCCCAGTGGTTAGTGACTGGGATTCTGACAGGAAGAGGGTGTGGGGATGGCGGTTATTTTAAGGCAGCCGCCCCCCCTCTTCTCCTCCTCCTTCCGCTGCACTTCCTTTACTCGTATTTCTCCACTTCTCGCCTCCTCATGACTCTCTCTCTTCCGCTGCGCCCTTGCTTCCGCCTTCTCCTCCTCTCATCCGCCTCATGTACACCACCGGCTTCCTCCTCCTATCCAACCGTTGGTGTGTAACACCGGCAGCCTACGCTCTCCTCTCTCCGTTCTGGCAGTCAGAGGTGCTGCCGATCAGCCACCGCTGTTTCTGTGCGTATCCCAGCTACAGCAACTGCTCTTCAGGCGACCTGCTACCAGACACCACTAGCTATAGCCGTAGGCAGTTACGGGGGTGTGTTAATTTATATTGCATATCTTATACCTGCCTACAGCTTACTAGTGTATTAGGTTAGTTATATCAACTGCTGGTGGTGTACCCTTTGCCTTGCCTATATCTTGTACCACTCTTTCTAGTGCAACCCCTTCTTTGCCAAAACCTCTCGATACCATCTCCTAGCTCCTAGTCTTCCTCCTAAGCCTAAGCCATGCCTCCTAAGGTTACCTAGTTGTTGTGACATGTATGTACTGTACATCTAGCAACAGCCCCATCCCAATTCCATCACCAATCAACAATAACACAGCATTTGGGCCATGCAATGCAATGCCAACCATTTTTGGTTAATTGAGTCATAATGAGAGTATCCTGGTTGCTGTATGCCTTTTCAGGCATGTAAACGCTGATCCATGGCGTTTCTCCTGGATTCTATTGGAGGCGTTGAGGTTGTGATGGCAGTCTCTGGCCAGCCGTATGCCTAGTCAGGGACGAGGTTGAAGCACGCAACTCAGGTTGCTGGTACAGAAACGGGACGAATAGAACGGGGCATAGAGTCCACATCGTGATGGAATGGAGTGAACGGCACTCGATTCCTTGTGTTGAATATTACAAGGCACAATACATCCACAATCTGTACAAAAAAGAATAGACTATCCTACACCCCCGGATTAGCACGATCAGTAAGGCAGAAGTCCACGGGCGCATGGTTCTTATTGAACACAGCGTCATGCGGCACACGGCCTGCTCTTGACCGCACAGAGCAGCAGATGCAATGCTCGCAGCGCGCCGAGCACCACACACCACGCCCTCAGCCGCGAGAACCAGCAGCCCACACGACAAGCCGCCTGCACCGCCGCTCCCACCCAGCTCGAAGCCACGCCAGGCCACCAACTCATGATTCCCTGCCACATGGCACGCAGCGACAGGTCGACGAGCGAGAGCGGCAGGAAGAGCTGCAGCGACACGACTGCCTTCTCCACCAGTACCCTCCCCTCCCGCCCCTCGCCCTCCCTCCACCGCTGCACGCTTCCCTCGATCTTAACTCCCTCTGGCCCGGCAATCCACGTCATGCCGGCCATTGCCACGTCAGCCAGCGAGGCATACGAGTTCCGAGCCCGCCTGGCTTGTCGACTGGTTCGGGGAGAGGGAGCCTCACCACCGGTAGACCGACCTTGCCTGGGCAGTTCCGGCCCGACCTTTGCACACCCAATGCTGCTGCAGCTGCTGCTACAGCTGCCGCTGGTGGCGCCATCACTGCTGGGCCGGCAACCGCTGCTGCCACGGCAGCGCGAGGCCTCGCCAGATTTATTCTGCTGCGCGTTCGCGTTCGCGGCGGAGTGCGTCGTTCCCCCACGAGCCGCGCGCCACTCCGCAGGCTTTTTGTTCTCAGCGGGGGCGGCCTGCCCCGTCTTCTGGCTCGCCCCGCCGTTCACCTTCTGCTGCCGCGGTTGCGCCGCTCTCTGTGGGAGCAGGTCAAGGGATGAGGAGGGGACGTGAAGGGAGGGAAGGGGTTGAGTGATGGCTCGCGTTGACTCGGGAAGCACCGAAGGTGCAGGTGTCGGTGACGTGCGACGTGAACGGGTTGAAGGCCACACATCCTGCCTACGAGTGCTACGCCGTTCCGCGCACTCGCCTCACCTGCGGAGCTGTGGGCGTCGGAGCCGCCGCCGGTTGCGCTGAGCCGCCCCGCGGTCTGCCTGCGCCCCTGCCGCCGCCGTCCTTCTCCCACTTCGCGCTCTCCCGGTGCGCCTCTCCGCCGCACAGCCACGTCTCAAATGCGTCAAGCTCGCCCTTGGCGCGCCCAGCACCCGGCGCGGGTGCCTCCGCTTTCCTCGGCGCGCTGCCCTCCTTCCGCACCCGTAGCCGCTCGGCGGTCGTCGCCCCCGCAGGGCTTCTCGCCGTTTTCCCCCGCGCTGTCGCGCCCGCGCTCACTGATTGCTGGCTCTGGCGGCGAGACGAACCCTGGCGAGCTACATCGCATCGCACGAAAGTCCGTGCGACGATGCGCGACGGCTGCTGATGGGTCTGCGACCGGAAGAATTCCAACCAAAGAATGTCGTCGTTTCCTGAGGATTAACCGCACACGGATAGAGCACAGCACGGCAAAGGTAAGTCATGCAGGATAAAATACTACTAACAGAGCATACAGCCACTAGCTGAGCAAGAACGCAGCCGTGGAATGGGAAGTGCGGAAACGTGCTCACCCTTAGCAAGGCTCAAACGTGCACGTTGAAGAGGACTAGATATTACGCGCGGAGGTGGAGGGTAAACACTGATTGCGCCTTTCAGAAAGGCTGTGCAGCGAGGCGGGCTGCATGCCATGGCCTGGTCCAAGATCCTCGAGAAAGAATCAAACAGCTATTGCGACACCTAGTACCGTTGCGTCAACAGGAGCCTACACTTTTCGTTATAATGTTAGTAGCGTACGATACTGAATGTGTCATGTTAGTAACCGCCATCCGCAGCAGCACTCTGGTGTGTCATAGCGGTGCCACGAAGCTAGCCCCTACTGGTGAGGGCTGGTACCCACCATGCGATCAAAGTCCTAACTTGTTCAGCTAAATACTCGAGTGATGCTACTTGCTATCTGCGTCATTTCGGAATCATGGTTGGGCAAAAGCCGCCACAGCGCTTCAGGTGCGAGTGAAGGTGTTTCGCTCGTGTTGGGTGAGTGATCTTGTGTTGGGAGGTGGAGAACGTGAGACGAATGGGGAAGCGGGGAGCACGATTATGCTGGGTTGGTTGGTTTGACGGTGGTGTCGAGGCGCGCGCAATTTGAAGTTGCGCGCCTCGACAGAAGTTCATGTATTTTCGAAGGAACCGGGAAACCGGGCGCTAGCAGGCATGCCGTTGCGAGCGCCGACGTGTAAAATGTTGGTGGTGGTCATGCGGCCCTGTTATTGAGGGATTCGCGATTGTACACCGTCAAAAAACATTGGAGCATGTCCTAAGGGGTTTCCCATAATGTCCCAAGAAGGTGGGTACTACATAACAGTGAAATTTCACTCCACTGAAGTGTCATACTCCTGTTGATTTAGGTGTTTGAAGCATCCCTGATACAAAAATAGCCACTTCATCCAAGAAACCAATTCCACGGTACATCATTTCCTAATGTTACATCTCCTTCATTTACACAGCTTGAGCTTCCTCATGTGAGGCGCAACAACGTTCTTGGGGTGTGGGAGAGTGGCGATGCAGGTGGGCATGTTCTCAGGCTGCTCCATCCACACGCGGTGTGTGATGCCCGCCTCCTGCAGCTTCTTGGACAGATTCAACAGCTGCACCTCCCCCTTCACCTCCAGTGTCACCTGAGGGGGGATAGGGGGGAGGGCGGCGAGTGGGGGGGGGGGGGGGGGGGGGGGGGGGGGGGGGGGGGGGGGAGGGGACCCACAACGGGGAGAAAAATCGTTTGAAAAATCAGTAACAGGCCTACAACACTGGATGAGGTGCTGAATGGTTCATGGCCATATGAACGCTGTGCCATTAAAGCTATTGAAATGCAGTCTAAGCATGAAAAAGCTATTGAAATTTAGTCCGAAGCGACGTGAGATTGGGATAGCAAGTCCGCCCAGAAGTGCGTGGCGGAAAAAGGGAGAAAAAAATGACAACATTCAACACAATGAGGAAAAAGTGTGTGTTGTGTTCAAAGGGCGAGCGAGAGAAGGCTGGCAGTTTCGCGGGGTAGATATGCGAATATGCAGCACCAGGAGGCATAAGAGGAGAGAGATAAAACTCATAATTTTTATGAGGTTCTTGAAATCAATAATGTAAGTGAGAGGTAGGGGGAAAGGGAGGATGGGGTGGGGGGAGGGGGGTTGGTGGGGATGGGAAAGAGATGTTAATATCCAGAAAGGAGATCACTGAGGGTTGTGAGGGACGATGACAGTGGGTTGATGCTGATGGTGACACTGGGTTGATGCTGATGGTGACAGTGGGGAACGCAGTTACTACACAACTGAAAACTCAAGCACTCATGTTTCAAACAAGGTGACCAAGACCCAGCTTTCCAGAGTAAAGACATTGAGATACCTTCTTTTCTAGCTCAAACCAGTCGTTCCTGCGGCTTCACGGATTCAAAATGCTGCGCTGCCGGTAACAGAAGTGCTGCAAACCTCACCCTCTCCTCCCCCCTCGCCTCCCCCCTCCTCCCCCCGTTAGGGCGGTGGCGGCGCTGCCACAGCGGCAGAGAGCAGGCTTGCATTGCAACCCACCTTGCGCATGGAGTCGAGCTGGCCGCAGTACTTGAGCACGTTGGGGTGGTGGCGGTGCTGCCACAGCACGGCCACACTGGCGTGGCAGCCCTGAGTGATCACGGACCCCAGTGGCCACTGCAGCGCCTCTATCAGGTCGCGACGAATCACCACGTGCTGCACCAACGGATCCTCCTCCTCCCCCGCCCCTCCCGCTTCCCCACCCTCCCCATCGCCCTGCGCCTGTCCCTGCCCCTCCCCGCCCCCCTGCAGTGCCCCCTCCCCTTCCCCGCTCGTCCCCGGCGCGCCAGTAGCGCCTCCCTCTGTTGCACCCTGTGCCGTGGTTCTTTCTGTGCCATCCACACCGCTTGGCCCAGCTGGCTGCTCTGCTGCAGCCCCACCTGCTGCAGCGTCTGCAGCCCCACCTGCTGCAGCGTCAGCAGCAGTCCCAGCCATACCCCCACGCTGTCGGCTCGTGGCGGCGCAGATGGTGTGCAGTGGAGAGCGGATGGCACTCACTCGCCCTGCGTGCGCTTGATAGATGGAAGGGGGCACGCCGGTAGCTGATGGTGACAGCGGCACAAACACGTGGTTGCTGCTGCGGCACTGCTGTGTGTGCTGCGTGCGAGAGAAATGCCTGCTGCCCGCGTGCTGGGTGTGCTTCGCGTGCTGATTGTGCTGGGTGTGTGCGCAGGGGAGGCTTGTTACTGAGTGGGCAGTGCGAGATGGCAGGAGGTGCAGGGTGGGAGAGGCACGGGGAGCGAGTGGGAGAGAGAGGGCTGCTGCGAAGGCTGCGAGGGGACGGGGCATGCGGGCTGTATGGCGTGATGCAGGAGCGGTGTGTGACACAGTGAGTGCTCTTGAAACGAGGGCCTCTGCAGCACTGGGGATGGAAGGGATGACAGAGAAAGAGGGTGAGGAGCAGAAGGGACGTAACACCATGGAAATGATGCGATGAGGGAGGATGGGCGTGAGGTGGTGGGAAGGTGTGTGCGCCAGCTGATGCGACGTGTATGAAGAAGTGTTTTGAGACGTCTCAAAACACTTCGTCATACAAGAGGGTGCGGAACAGAGGGGACGTAAGATCATGGAATTGATGCGATGAGGGAAGGTGGGCGTGAGGTGGTGGGAAGGCGCGCCAGCTGGTGCGCGAGGGGCAGCAGCAGCGCGACCCGTGCGTTGGGAGGGAGGAAGGAGGGGGCGAGGGACAGGAAACGGAGGGAGAAAAGGGGCCGGGAGAGAAGGGGCAACGGGAGCGGGAAGGAGGGGGCCATGGGGGCAGAAGGGAGGGGGCGAGGGGTTGAGGGGGCTCACATGGGGCGGCACAGCATCTCCAGTGAGGCGCGCAGAGCTGCTCGCACGTGCTGCTGCTCGAGACGGTCCCCTTCACGCCCTCGAATGTGCCGCGCGACCCGCGCGACCTGCGCGTCTTTGCGTGGTCCAAAGTAGGGACGGGGCGAAACGGGGAGAAAACGAGGGGAAAGGGGGAGGGGAAGCACGACAGCGTCGCGAACCCTGATTGGTTCGGTGTGTGTGAGGGGCAGCGACCCAGCGAGAGGGAGGCAGAGCGCTGGTAGGCGGGAAGCAGGGAGCGTGACAGGCGCATATAGCGCGCGGAGGGAACGGAAGCGCGAGTGACGAGGGGAGCGCGGCAGAGGTGACATGGGATAAATTATGGATAGGGGAGCAAGAACGACGCGGCATTGGAACGAGGTGAACCAATGCGGTGCGCGACACCCTAAACCTGCCCCATGCATAGCCGTGGTTCGCGGCCGACACGACCTGGCTGATCAGATGCAGATGCCGGAAAATAAAATTAAATAAATTAATGAAACGGTGCAAATCGGTGGGCAGGAACGGACAGACGGGCTGAGCCATTCACCTCTACAACAGCGGAGGAGTCGTGGCGGCGGAGCAGCCTCCGCGTGTGGCGCGTTGGTGCGGTGGTTATCACGGAATGAGTCGAGTGGAGAGTGCTGGAGATTACGACGACACGATTTTACGCTTTTAAAAAATCGAAGTCGTGGATAGGTGTTACGTGTGCAATAGAAAGAGCAAGCGAGGGTTGCACTAAAGGGTAGAACGAACAGGGTTGGTTCTGGTGACCGTGACACCAGTGCTGCCTGCGACACTTGCGAAACTTTTACCACAAGTCGTAACGAGTCCCGACGTCATGTGGGTTTCGCGAATGCCGTACAACCCTGGAAGGCCCCTAGTCTTCCTGGAGCTCAACTCCCTTCATCCCTTTCAGAGGACGAACTCGAACAGGTTCGGGTTCGTCTTATGTCGAACAGCTCGAACAGCCGAACCGAACACTGTTCGGTTCGGCGAACGATTTAGGGCTACAAAAACAGGTGTTCGCCGTTCGCCTATGAAGGCGTGTTCGGGCGAACATCGAACACTGTTCGGCGAACGATTTAAGCCAAAAATATTAACCTGTTCGGTTCGCCTCGAACACGTTCGAGGCGAACCGAACAGGTGTTCGTTTTTCTGCTCATCCCTCGGGACTTGTAAATACTACAACGCCTACTTGGGCGCTTCCGTATCGGTTGGTCGGTCAACGGGCAGAAGCGTCGTCGAAGTAATCGTAGCTTCTTTCCAGAACCTCCTAAACACTCGAACTTTCGAAACTCCGCTAGTGGTATCAATCTAACGCGTCAGTTCAGCCCGGATCGTGTTTTACCTAGCCAGGTAGCGTGTATGGCGGCTACGATCTGCAGTCAAGCATCTAAGAAGCATTTTACGACTCGTTTAGCCTCCCTTCAGCCTACCGTATAAAGAAGTGTTTTTTTATGACTTCCACAATATAACGCAAGCAGCAACTATGAGTTGTGTGGACAACACTTACTGTATATGTGGTAGCTTCTACGCAACCCTCGCGCTATTCTAACGACGAAGTCTTGCTTCCGTCTGCGATTGGTAAGAGAACCTTATAACGCGCTCGGACAGACCAATCGCACTCACGTCGATCCCCAGCTGAATATCCAGCTCGCGAATAAAGCCTGGGTTAACGACGAACGACCGTGAGAATTGTTACACGTTTGTCGCACGAAGGCCTCGAGAAACATTCGGCTGTGATGGGAACGGATGGGAGGGGCGGTTGGGCTAGCGCCGACAACCACGAGCGGAGGTTCGACAGCGCAGGGGGCGGGGAAATCGGCGGAGGCGGGGGGGAATTTGGCGGGGAATTCGACGACGCTGACGGGGCGGCGGAGGGCGACGAGAAGGCAGTTGCGCGCGGGGGAGAGGGGGGCGGAGGGGACGCGAAGGCGGAGGCGCGCGGAGAGGGACAGGCGCAAGGAGGGGCAGGCGGCGGAGAGAACGCGGATGATGGGGGGAAGGAGCAGGCGGCGAGCGGCGCTTACTGCGCGCGGGAAGCGAGCCTGCACGCGGAGGTGGGCGGCAAGTGAAGGGAGGGCGGGGGTGAGGTGGAAGCATGACGGAGGTGTGATTAGGAGTGAGGGGGGAGAGTAGTGAAGGGGGAGCAGTGGAGGGGAAATGGTTGAATGAGATGGGTGGATGTAACCGGTGTATGGCTGATGGCGGTGCATGGCATGCCAGCCTTCCCGTTCCACGCCACTGTCGTCATTCCTCCGTCTCTCACCTCTCCTCCGCACTCTATGTCCTCCTCTCTTCATCGCCATCATCTGCAACACCTTTCACCCGTCCCCGCACATACCTTGTCGCCCTCCCGTCTTCCCTTGTCCTCTCCGCTGCTTGCCATTTACCATCTGCCTCGCGTGCCCCCACCCCACCCCAGGCACCCCACTCCTCCCCCTTCCACACCACCTCACCTCGTCCCACCCTACCCCACCTCGTCCCACCCTTCCCCACCCCACCCCACCCCACCCCACCCCACACCTCCCTGTGGTGGCAGGAGGCGGCTGGCACTCTAAAATTCATATGCTGCCGGAACGATGGGGTGGACGAACACATGATATGGTATGATGCGCACAAATGGTCTCGTAATGCATGGTGGTGGTAGGAGGAGGATGCATGGTAACATGCCAAGGCATGGGATGGCATGGCGTGGCATGGCAGGGCAGGGCATGGCATCCGAGCCATGCTACTGCCCAGGTGTGTGGCAGGGTTGGGTAGATAAGGTTGGGTGTGTGTATGGCTGTAATCCAACCGATTGGCGCCTGGGCGTGTTTATTCATGCAATGCAATGCATCGGCAATCAATGCCCTGTAAAGGGCCGTGCCATCCTTCCCCCAAACCTATCTCTTCCCTCTCCGTCTTCGCTCCCACTGTCCTTGCTTTGAATCCATCCTATCCGCTTCTTTCCCTTGTCCTTCCTGGGAATGGGGCATGGGGCATGGCATGGGTGTGAGTGCTTTGGGGGCAGGCTGGTGGGGTTGAAGAACATCTTTTCACGGCAGCTGCCCAACATGCCCAAAGACTACATCGTGCGCCTGCTGCTCGACCGGTCAGTGATGCTGACGTGGGGGGGTGATGCTGACGTGGGGGGGTGATGCTGACGTGGGGGTGATGCTGACGTGGGGGGGTGATGCTGACGTGGGGGGTGATGCTGACGTGGGGGTGATGCTGACGTGGGGGTGATGCTGACGTGGGGTTGATGCAAGTGTAAGAATGGTAACTAGTCTGCATTGCTGCCTGCATGGCTCATGTGCTCGTGTGTTTTCGGCTCATACTCCTCTTGATCCCCCATCCACACACTGAAACCATTACAACGCACAAGTCAATGATGCTCATCAAGGCTGCCACGGTGGTTGGTGGCATCACATACCGTGATGTGCGTGCATGCTTCGTGCTCGTCTGTTTTTTATTCATACCCCTCCCCACCCCAACCCCCAACCCCACCCCTTCCCGCCCCCCTCCCCGAAATGCACATACACCCCATCAGAACGCATAAGTCAATGATGCTCATCAAGGCAGGCACGGTCGTTGGTGGCATCACATACCGGCCCTACCCCTCGTGAGTGCCCCTACCCCTCGTGAGTGCCCCTACCCCTTGTGACTGTGTGGTCACTTTGTTGCAATGGCAAACCGGCAGCTGGTGTCTGTATGCATTTTGAATAAGTTCCGTATGACCTGTGGCAAGTTGTTGCCATTTGTCCTTGTGCCATGCACACTTTTTGTCATCAACATCACATGGCATCACATGGCATCACATGGCATCACATGGCATCACATGGCATCACATGGCATCACATGGCATCACATGGCATCACATGGCATCACATGGCATCACATGGCATCACATGGCATCACATGGCATCACATGGCATCACATGGCATCACATGGCATCACATGGCATCACATGGCATCACATGGCATCACATGGCATCACATGGCATCACATGGCATCACATGGCATCACATGGCATCACATGGCATCACATGGCATCACATGGCATCACATGGCATCACATGGCATCACATGGCATCACATGGCATCACATGGCATCACATGGCATCACATGGCATCACATGGCATCACATGGCATCACATGGCATCACATGGCATCACATGGCATCACATGGCATCACATGGCATCACATGGCATCACATGGCATCACATGGCATCACATGGCATCACATGGCATCACATGGCATCACATGGCATCACATGGCATCACATGGCATCACATGGCATCACATGGCATCACATGGCATCACATGGCATCACATGGCATCACATGGCATCACATGGCATCACATGGCATCACATGGCATCACATGGCATCACATGGCATCACATGGCATCACATGGCATCACATGGCATCACATGGCATCACATGGCATCACATGGCATCACATGGCATCACATGGCATCACATGGCATCACATGGCATCACATGGCATCACATGGCATCACATGGCATCACATGGCATCACATGGCATCACATGGCATCACATGGCATCACATGGCATCACATGGCATCACATGGCATCACATGGCATCACATGGCATCACATGGCATCACATGGCATCACATGGCATCACATGGCATCACATGGCACCACATCGCATCACATGGCATCACATGGCATCACATGGCATCACATGGCATCACATGGCATCACATGGCATCACATGGCATCACATGGCATCACATGGCATCACATGGCATCACATGGCATCACATGGCATCACATGGCATCACATGGCATCACATGGCATCACATGGCATCACATGGCATCACATGGCATCACATGGCATCACATGGCATCACATGGCATCACATGGCATCACATGGCATCACATGGCATCACATGGCATCACATGGCATCACATGGCATCACATGGCATCACATGGCATCACATGGCATCACATGGCATCACATGGCATCACATGGCATCACATGGCATCACATGGCATCACATGGCATCACATGGCATCACATGGCATCACATGGCATCACATGGCATCACATGGCATCACATGGCATCACATGGCATCACATGGCATCACATGGCATCACATGGCATCACATGGCATCACATGGCATCACATGGCATCACATGGCATCACATGGCATCACATGGCATCACATGGCATCACATGGCATCACATGGCATCACATGGCATCACATGGCATCACATGGCATCACATGGCATCACATGGCATCACATGGCATCACATGGCATCACATGGCATCACATGGCATCACATGGCATCACATGGCATCACATGGCATCACATGGCATGACATCACTCTGTCTGTGTGCAGGCAGCGGTTTGGGGAGATAGCGTTTTGTGCCATTACTGCCACGGAGCAGGTGAGCGCCATGGGGCATTTGAGAGGCATGAGGGGGAGAGCATGCAAGATGCACAACCAAGCGCTCTTGAGCGCTTTTGGAGCGCATTGCACCATGCTGTGCCCGTGTGAGTGTGAGTGTGGTTAGCTGTACGTCTGTGTGGAATGGTGCCTGCATGCATGCTGTGGGCTTCAAGTGGGGAGAAGAGGCACTCAGCTGTAGCTGGACGATCCCAGACGCTTCCAGGAATGCTCATTGTACTGTGCTGTGTGCTGTGTGCTGTGTGCTGTGTGCTGTGTGCTGTGCTGTGCCGTGCTTTGCTGTGCGGTGCGGTGCGGTGCTGTTCTTTGCTGTGCTGCACGGGGAGCAGGTGAGGGGGTACGGCACGAGGCTGATGAATCACCTCAAGGCGTATGCGAGGGATGAGGATGGGCTTCGCTACTTCCTCACCTACGCTGACAACAACGCTGTTGGCTACTTCGTCAAGCAGGTGCTGCCCTGCCCATGTTGCAAGCCTACATGCTGCCCCATGCTGCCCCATGCTGCCCCTGTTGGCTACTTCCTGCCCATGTTGCATGCCTACATGCCTGCATGCCTGCATGCCTGATGGTTGTTGTCGACAACAAGGCCATACCACTCTTGTTTCTCTGCTTTTCCTTCCACCTTCTCCCTCCCTTGCCAATTTTTCTGTCTCCATTACTCTCTTTCCCGGCCTTTCAATTCCTTTGATTTCGTGTGTGTGGATGTCTGTGTTTGTGTGCATTTGAGCATGTGTGTGAGTGAGTGCCTATGTGCATGTGCCTGTGTGCATGTGCCTATGTGCATGTGCCTGTGTGCATGTGCCTATGTGCATGTGCCTGTGTGCATGTTCCTATGTGCATGTGCCTATGTGCATGTGCCGATGTGCATGTGCCTATGTGCATGTGCCTATGTGCATGAGCCTATGTGCATGTGCCTATGTGCATGTGCCTATGTGCATGAGCCTATGTGCATGTGCCTATGTGCATGTGTGCATGTGCATGTGTGCATGTGTGCATGTGTGCATGTGCATGTGTGGATGTGCATGTGTGCGTGTGTGCATGTGTGCATGTGTGCATGTGCATGTGTGCATGTGTGCATGTGTGTATGTGTGCATGTGTGCATGTGTGCATGTGCATGTGCATGTGCATGTGTGCATGTGTGCATGTGCATGTGTACATGCAGGGATTTACCAAGGAGATCACCATGCCTAAAGCGCAATGGGAGGGGTACGTTTCATTGCTGGGTCACACTGATTTCGCCCTCCAAACCAACCCACCAATCCTTGAAATTATTCTTCTGTTTCCAGTCATCCACTTATCTGGTTTCCCATTGTCCACAAGCATATGAGGCTTCCCCCTACCCTCTACCTCCCTCCTCTTTCCTCCCCCTTCCCCTTTTCTCCCTCTTCCCTCGTCGCCCCTCACCGCTCACCCCTCACCTGCTCGCCCTATCCGCGGCAGGTACATAAAGGACTATGACGGGGGCACGCTGATGGAGTGTGTGTTGGAGAAGGGGCTGCCCTACACCACTCTGCCCGCAGTGCTGCTCAAACAGAGGCAGGTGAGCTCAGCTACAGCCGTGCCACACCAGGCACACGACGCCATGGCATGCCACACCAGGCATGGCATCTAAGTGCTCTACAGATTGATGAAGTGTGTGTTGGAGAAGGATCTGCCCTACACCATGCCACGCCATGCCACGCCATGCCACGCCATGCCATGCCATGCCATGCCACGCCACGCCATGCCATGCCATGCCATGCCACGCCACGCCATGCCATGCCATGCCATGCCATGCCATGCCACGGCATACTCACGCACCCAATCAGATGCCATGACTTCACGTGGGCCTCTCTCCTTCCCCTCCCCCCCCCTCTTCCCCCCCCCCCCAGGCCATAACGGAGCGCATGAGGCAAGTGGCGCGCTCCCACGTGGTGCACCCCGGGCTGGACTTCCCCCGTGACTCCTGGGGCGTGCCCAGGCGCGCCCTCAGGCTGGCTGACATCCCCGGGCTGGCGGAGAGCGGGTGGACGCCGGAGAAGAGTGGCGCCAATAAGATCCGATTGGTGCAGGTGGCGCCAGATGGGACAAAGGATGTGAGCCGCGACGGGCCGCCCACCAAGGCCCAGCTGCACAACCTGATGAAGCAGATGCACCGGGTAGGGCGGGCAGATGCACCGGGTAGGGCGGGCAGATGCACCGGGTAGGGCGGGCAGATGCACCGGGTAGGGCGGGCAGATGCACCGGGTAGGGCGGGCAGATGCACCGGGTAGGGTGGGCAGATGCACCGGGTAGGGCGGGCAGATGCACCGGGTAGGGCGGGCAGATGCACCGGGTAGGGCAGGCAGATGCACCGGGTAGGGCGGGCAGATGCACCGGGTAGGGCGGGCAGATGCACCGGGTAGGGCAGGCAGATGCACCGGGTAGGGCGGGCAGATGCACCGGGTAGGGCGGGCAGATGCACCGGGTAGGGCGGGCAGATGCACCGGGTAGGGCGGGGTGGTGGACGACACTATTTGGCTGCATGGATGGAAGATAAGCTTTTGCCCGTGCCCCTCCCGTGCCCTTTGCTCCTCACCCCTGGCGCCTGCTGTCCAATTGTCACTCCATTCTAGAAGCTTCAAAGTTTGTCACCATGCCCTTTTTTCTGCACCATGGCACCATGCCACCATACCTCGCATGGAGGGCAGGCGGTGATGGAGCATGCGGACTCGTGGCCGTTCAAGGACCCCGTGGATGGCAATGAGGTGCCCGACTACTATGACATCATCAAGGACCCCATCGGTATGACATCATCAAGGACCCCATCGGTATGACATCATCAAGGACCCCATCGGTATGACATCATCAAGGACCCCATCGGTATGACATCATCAAGGACCCCATCGGTATGACATCATCAAGGACCCCATCGGTATGACATCATCAAGGACCCCATCGGTATGACATCATCAAGGACCCCATCGGTGAGCGCTAGTGCTGCACGTGCTTGTGTGCAGGCCAAGGAAGTAGTCATCAAAGCCCCGCATGTGCGAGGTCTGCCAGTGCTGCTGTCCGCGCTCGTGTGAGGTGTGCCTTGCATGTTTTGTCAGAATCCTCTCACTCACAGTGTCAAGCACCTCACTTCTAGGATTTCTGTTCCCTGCTGTGCAGAAGGTTGATTGCGGTTGTGACGAGTGCACACATTCTCAGTGCATGGTCATCCCCGTTCTGCGCTTATCTTGTGTGCGCCTATCCAATATCGCTCTTATCTCACCTCTTCCTCCCTGCGATCCTGCTTCTCCACTTCTCCCCTTCCCTTCCTTCCCTCTTCTCCACCTCTCACCTACTCCGCTGCCCCCCTACTCCCCTGCCCCCCTGTACCCCTGCCCCCTCCCCCCCTGTGCGTGCATGGCACGGCAGATCTGAAGACGATGCAGAAGCGGCTGGAGGCGGAGAGCTTCTATCTGACGATCGACATGTTTGTGGCTGACATGCGCCGCATGACCGCCAATGCGCGCACCTACAACGCGCCCGACACCATCTACTTCAAATGCGCCAACAGGTGACGTGCATGCGCCAACAGGTGAATGTGAAAAACATGGGTTTCAGGTGCTGCCTCAGGTGCTCCAATAGATGGTGTGGAACCATCCCCAAGTAACTTGCCCTTGTGCTCCCTTGCCCCGGCTTGTGCTCATGACCACTTCCTCCTCCCGTTGCCCTCTCTTCCCAACCCCCCGCTCCCTCCTCATCCCGCCCTGCGCTCCCTCCTCATCCCGCCCTGCGCTCCCTCCTCATCCCGCCCTGCGCCCAGGCTAGAGAACTTCTTTCTCAACAAGCTCAAGGCCTCCGTGCGCCTGCACCACGGTTGACCCTTTCTGCTTTATTTCACCTCCGCTCCGCTCCACTCCACTCCACTCCACTCCACTCCACTCCACTCCACGGGATCGCACCGCCATCAGCAAGGGCTTGTGGAATAAGGCTGCACCTGGTTGCAGTGGGGGCTGGCACATGCTGACAGGGTTGAGTTGAGTGAAACGGGACGGGATGATACAATGCTCAGGCTGTGGCTCTGCTACGGCATCGCTGCTCCACTCCCTAGCTGGTGAACTCCGAGTGTTGCACCAAATGATTCTCACAGGTGCTTCGCAGTATCACCCACCCTGTTTTCTTTCTTCATACCGGTATGTATTGTATGTGTATAAAAAACAAAACCTTTTACAACTAGAATATATATGTTACAGTGTAATGCAGTTTAACCAGCACGCTCGGCCCATCACACGAGGTGGGGCCAGACAGCAGAGTCGTGAGAGGGACCTTGCAGGCCATCCTGACACGCCGTGAGGCAGGCGGAGCGAGAGGTGTCGACGCTGACGAGAGTGTGATGTGACTTGAATGACATGCACGTGAAGTGAAGGCTGAAGCATCGCACAAGGTCCGCCCAGACAGCATATTCTGTGCGAGAGTCCTTGGGATCATGCTCCCATCGTGACACGCCATGAGGTATGGTATGCTGAGTGAGAGGTGTCGTCGACGTTGATGAGAGTGTAGTGTGACTCAAGCGACCATGCACGTGAAGGCTGAAGCATCACACGAGGTCGGACCACACGCCATAGTCAGAGCGAGGGTCCTTGGGGTCATGCAGGCCGTCCTGGCACGCCATGAGGTAGGCGGAGCGAGAAGTGTCGATGTTGATCACTGCATGGGCGCTCATGGCGGGGCATGCCATCACCGCCACGTCATCCGCTGTCAGAATGACCTCAGCGAAGCCCTTTGCCACGTCACGGTTCTCATTCTGGGAAGAGTCACAGAGGGGCCGTTTGGGGAAAGAAATGGGATGGGGAAAGAGGGGGCGTGAGAAGAGAGAAGAAGCATTGTCATGGGAAAATGGGTGATGGGGTGATGACGACAGTCGTCGTTGCTGTTGAATACTCCATGCCACACTTTTTTCTCCCCTCGGCCCTCACCACCCCACCACTCAACCACCACACCACACCTGCCCTGACCATCAGTAATCAACCTTTTCGGCCACCCCTATGTACCACTTTGAGTTACACTCACCGCTCATTTCTCCACTCTCCTGCTCACCTCATCTCCCATTCCTTCACTCACCCGCGCCTCCCCCACTCACCCGTGTTTCCCCCACTCACCCGCGCTTCCCCCACTCACCTGCGCTTCCCCCACTCACCCGCGCTTCCCCCACTCACCCGCACTTTCATTCTGCCCTGACCCACATTCTCACTCCCCCACTCACCCGCACTATCATTCCCCCTCTCCACTCACCCGCACTCTCACCCCCCCTCTCCACTCGCCCGCACTCTCATTCTCCCTCCCCACTCACCCGCACTTTCACTCCCCCTCTCCATAAACAATAACAGTCGTGACTGTGACTTACCCGCACTTTCATTCTCGCCCCCCACAGCACCAACGTCTCGTTGTAGTCGTGGTGCCGGTGGTTTCCACGAATCTTATCAGGTAGCACCTCCCCCACATGCGTCATGAGGCATGACGTGGCACCCCCTGGGAAGAGAGGGGAGGGGCGGCACAGAGGGCACAGAGGGCACAGAGGGCACAGAGGGCACAGAGGGCACAGAGGGCACAGAGGGCACAGAGGGCACAGAGGGCACAGAGGGCACAGAGGGCACAGAGGGCACAGAGGGCACAGAGGGCACAGAGGGCACAGAGGGCACAGAGGGCACAGAGGGCACAGAGGGCACAGAGGGCACAGAGGGCACAGAGGGCACAGAGGGCACAGAGGGCACAGAGGGCACAGAGGGCAAAGAGGCTTGAAAGTACCAACTAGGGTTCACCGAATGTGGTGCTCAGCATTCGCAGAGCATCTGCTACACTTTCTCCCACCCTCCTGTCCAACACCTTCACCTTCCGCCCCTCCCTTCACCTTCCACCCGCCCTTCACCTTCCGCCCCTCCCTTCACCTTCCACCCGCCCTTCACCTTCCGCCCCTCCCTTCACCTTCCACCCGCCCTTCACCTTCCGCCCCTCCCTTCACCTTCCACCCGCCCTTCACCTTCCGCCCCTCCCTTCACCTTCCACCCGCCCTTCACCTTCCGCCCCTCCCTTCACCTTCCACCCGCCCTTCACCTCCCACCCCGCCCTTCACCTTTCAGCCCAGCGGCCACCGCTGCAGCAAGCGGGTCAATCATCCACCCGCGCGCGTCCTGCCCCGCATCCGCCCCCTTCCCCTCTCCCCCACCCGCATCTCTCCCCTCCCTCACACCCACGGCCAGCCGCACCATCCTCGCCGCCCCGTCGAACCGCATCGTGCCGCCCGCCTCCTCGTCCCGCCGCGACACGGCGGGCGGCGGCCGGCTGGTGGAGGCGAGGAGCAGCGCGGGCGGGGGGGGCTGCGCGTGGGAGAGGGCGAGGTAGGCGAGGAGCGCGGCGAGCAGGAGCAGCACGGCGAACGGCGCGAGGAGTCGCGACACGACGTCGCAGCCGTGCGACTGCTGCCCGCCCGGCAGCTGCTGCTGCGCGGTGAGCTGCCGGTGATGGCCGGGCTTGTGCGCGCCGGGCGCCATCATTGGCAGGTACGTTGGAGTTGGCGCTCTGACTGGCTTGCGTCAAGCGTCAAAACGCTTCGACGCTGACGCTTGACATACGCTTTGCCGCTTGACGCTCGGTCGAAATTCTCGGGCAGACCGGAATCGGGGCACTATTTTGAAACGTGTGTTAGAATCTCACATCACTATTTAGCGACGAAATAGGGACTCGCAGAATCAAAATCTCATCTTGTAGAAGCAACTTTGACATCCCCTCTCAAAACACCAAACCAGCCCCCAACACCAGATTAAACCGCATTGCAACTAGAAAACCCAACCAGCACACAAAGCCGTCACAAATCACAAACTCGAAACCCCCCAACACCACATTGAACCGTGCTGCAACTAATTAGTGCACTTATACTTCTCGTGCTATCTATCGAGAGGTTAGATCGCTTCCCCTCGTTCCAAGCTCGCCACGCTACTCCGTTTCCTAGCGCGCTCCGCGGTTTCGTTCCCAAGCGCGCCACGCGACCTTTTTTTTGTGTTTTTTTTTTTTCAGCGTTCGCGCTGCCCCGTACTCCCTCGCGCCTCGCTTCGCTGCTGTCCCGCGCGCCCCGCTTCGTCGCCTAGTGCGCCGCCGACCCCACCCCCCGGGCGGCCCCAGTCGAGCGAGCAGCAGCAGCAATGCGCTGCTGCTTTTGAGCGCGAGCAGCTTGTCGTGCCTTGGAACCAGCCGCGTAGGAAAACTCCCCTCGCCTCACCCGCGGAACTTACCCGTCCCGCTAGCAGCAGCACTAGGGTGCCGCGATAGCGCGAGCAGCAGCAGCTAGCGCCACCCGATCGCGAACGCAGCAGCAGCTCGCGCTGCAGTAGCGCGAAAAGCAGCAGCTGGCGCCGCCGACGCTGCTCCAGCTGCTGCTGCCGCTGCTACAACTGCAGCTACAGCCGCCGTTACGGCCTCCACTGATGCAGCTACGACTACAGGCGCTGCTATAGCCGTCACTGCTGCAGCTGCTGCTACACGGCCCGCCACTGCAACGCTCACGTCCACTGCCGCCCCTGTTACTGCCTGCTACAGCCGCGGCCGCACCTGCTACTGCCGCTACAGCTACTGCCGCCCTTGCCACTGCCGCTACAGCCACTGCCGCCCCTGGCAATATGCCGATCCATTTACGGAGCGCATGGAAACCCACCGCTTTCACCTCACACCTCCTGCAAATCCTCCCAAATACCGCCGGAAATCTTCCCAACATTTTTCTGATGTTTTGTGTAACTCCGCCACCGGCAAACATCAATAGACTGTCGCCTTTGCCATCTACTTCAACCCTGCACTCGCCGCCGATCTTTCGCCATGAGGGATTTCGGCGATCCACACACACGCTGTTCGCATCAAAGCGCGAGAGCTTGTGGCGGAGCCGCAACATGGCGGGAGAGGCGGTGGACGCGGTTCAAGAGCTGAAACTGGCCGCCATGCTGGACGCTCGCGACGAGCAGCGCCGGTACAGGGGAGGAGGAGGAGGAGGAGGAGGAAGTGGGGGATCTGGAAGAGAGTGAGGAGGAGGAGATGTTTCAACGAGGTCATGACGGCGACATGGCGTGTATGAGCGATCGTTCTCAGGACTTGATGCTCTTGATTCGGGATGCCGGCAGCCACGACCTGATGCGAGCAGCAGCTGCATATGGGGCCACACAGATGGTCGGTGTGACCAGCGCTGGTACCGCAGCCGAGGCAGGGAGCGCGGGCGCGGGGAAGCGGTGGGAGTGCGGGCGGCGCGTGGAGGCGGTGATGCGCAGCAAGGTGGCGCGGCTGGTGAAGCCGGATATGCTGCTCGCCCTGCACGAGCTGCAGCGCCAGCAGCAATGGCGCCTCGCCGCGCGGGTGAGACAGGGAGAGAGTGAGAGAGGTGGCGGTGAGGGAGGTGACGGTGAGGGGGTGAAAGATATTTCTGAACAGTGGGAACGGATCGGTGGTACCTGGAAGCGTCGGGAGTGTGGCGGAGTGTGGTAGAGCGAGGAAGGAGAGAGAAGAGGGCGACGGGGAGCATCCAACAGAGAACAACGAGCAGTTGGTAATAGAGATTGCCACAAAAGGACTATGCGTCTTCTCCCTGTCATGATCACTGGTGTTGGAAATCGAGAAGGGTTTGGGAGGGTTTTGGTGTATGTGGGGAGGGTTTTGGTGTGTGTGGGGAGGGTTTTGGTGTGTGTGGGGAGGGTTTTGGTGTGTGTGGGGAGGGTTTTGGTGTGTGTGGGGAGGATTTTGGTGTGTGTGTGAAGGGTTTTGGTGTGTGTGGGGAGGGTTTTGGTGTGTGTTGGGAGGGTTTTGGTGTGTTTGGGGAGGGTTTTGGTGAGTGTGGGGAGGGTTTTTGTGTATGTGGGGAGGAGGATCCCTTTGAGGGTTTACTTCCTACCACGCAAGTGTTAACTTGGTGTCAACTTGATTACCTGCAAGTGTTAGCACACGATTGCAGCACGGTTGGAGCGCCCTCATGTTTAATCCAATGTCCATTCCCCTCACTATGTTCCACCCCCAGTGCCTTCTTTTCTGTCTTCCACCTCCCCCCACTTTTCCACCCCTCCCTGCGTCCGAATGTCTGTTCCCAAGTCACCCTTTTAAGTTGCATCAATCATTATACCCATGTTCAATGCTTCCCTTCTACACCCCTATCATTCCTCCTTATGCCATCCATCTTCCCCATTCACACTTGTCTACGATACCAACCTCCCTGCCTTCCCTCCATATGTCCCTTTCTCCAGTGCAATCTTTTACGTAGTGAGTTCTCGTTCTTCTTTCTTCGTTCTGACTTTTGAGTCGATTCAAAAGTTGCTCCCTTGTTTCGTTCTTCGCTGGCATTTTCTACAGCTGTTAAACCCATAAACCCCTCTTCCGCTCCTCCAACCCTCCCTCCCGTCCCTCTGCCAAAGCCTTCATACGACTCCCTCCATTCAGGGTAAACATCTCCCTGCGTCCGCATTTCTCTCTCCCACCCGCCATGCCACGTGCAGGTGTTTGAGCATGTGCGCACGGAGCACTGGTACAAGCCCGACCCGGACCTGTGTGCGCGCATGATCAACTGCCTGGGGCTGGCCGGCCGCATCACGGACGCACAGGCGCTCTTCCAGGCCACACTGCAGGAGGACGGCGTGCCCCCCTGCTCGCCCACGTACACTGCGCTGCTCGCTGCTCACTGCCGCTCCGGCGACTACAGGAGCGGCCGGGAGGTGCTGGGGAGGATGAGGGAGGCGGGGGCGGGGCCGTATGATTTGGCATACATGATTCTGATCAAGACGTGTGAGGCGCAGGGGGATGCTGTGGCAGCAGCGGAGTTGAAGCAGGAGCGGGATGTGGTGCTGGCAGAGTGGGGGCAGTTGGGGCTGCCTAAACCCCCACGGCGGTCAAAGAAGAAGTAGGCCGCGATTCGTTTGCTTTCCTCTCGTCTCATGCAGTGATGTTTGTGTTTGCTTGATGGTGCCCAGTTGTGGAAGGTGTTGTAAGCAGTTCTGGCAAGTCACATTTACGCACATTCAAAGTTGTGGTTTGACACTGGAGTAGCTACAATATCGTCTCCCATGCCCTCTTAGAAACTTAACAACAGGAATGTGTGTGAGTATGAACAGGGAGGTGTTGGAAACATATAACCTCACGCTACTGATGTGTCGAGCACTGTAACAAGAACGAGGCAGACTCACAAGCGAAGCAACACCGAGTCAACCGAAATACAGCGAAGCGGTTTACAAAAGGGACAACAGTTACCGGTAGAAGTTAAAGCGAAGGTCAAAGGTCAGCGACCTTTGACTCAGCAAAACAGTGAGACAGTAAGGACAAATAACTGACTCGTTATTGAGCAGTTACCCGAGTCGTCGCTGTATCGAACCGCAACAGCAGTTACAACCGCAGTTAGTTTGTTATGAGTTGTGAAAGGAAAGAGTGCGCAGAACTCAATAATGCGGAAGTGATTACAACGTCTGAATGAACAACGAGGCCTAGGCACAATATAGCAAGGCTAGCTAGGCCGAGGTCGCGGGGTCGCGAGATGGTTGGGTGCAGGTTCGGGGTTGGAAAACCCGAAGGCGACGCGGTAGTGGCTCGGAAGGCGAGGTCGGCGGACCGAGCCTGGTTTTCCGAAAGTCGGGGTTGTACGCGTACGGAGTGACCCAGTAAGGAATCCGAAAAATTCCTTACACTACCCCCCCCCTTAAGAAAGGTGGTGAATATCCGAGACACCTCGGCGGGCCAGGTAAGCATCCACAACCGGATGTCCCAGTAGCGAGTCGGCGGTGACATACGTGTCGTCCTCGCTTGCGCGGTCCTTCCAGCGAAGCAGGAATTTCACCGAGCAGCCGGCGGCGGTCACGTCCACGCGATGGTTGAGAATCTTCCAAGGTTCCATCGTGGGTTCTGCCACGGGGCGGGTGGTCGGCGCGATGGTTGGCCGGGCGACAGCTGGCGACTGCGGCTGTTCGTAATGACGCAGCAGGCTGACGTGGAAGGCGTCATGAATTTTCCAGTCGTCAGGCAGCAACAGCTTCGCGGTGACAGGTGTCACCCTTTGGATGATCCGAAATGGTCCCACGTATCGGGGCCGTAATTTCGCGGGCTGCGGCAGCCGGAGATTCTTGGTGTCCAGTAACACAACCTGCCCGGGGCGGAAGGGTAAATTCCGTCGATGTTTATCCGCCTGGCGACTGGCCGTGGTATTAGCCTTACGAATGAAATCAGCTGCTTTCGTGCGCGCGGTCTGCAGCTCCGTGACAAACTGCTGCGAACGTGGTACCGGGTTGTCTACTGTCGTTGAAGAGGGTACCACGGGGTCTATCCCGTAATTCAAGAAGAAGGGCGATTGTCTAGTCGTGGCTGACGGGGCGTTGTTGTACGCGAATTCCAGCATCGGCAGCGAATCCTCCCACTTGCGGATGTCGGGGCAGTTGGTGCGAATCAGTTGTTCCATGGTCTGATTTGTCCGTTCTGTCTGTCCGTCGGTTTGCGGGTGGTATGACGACGAAAACTGCAGGCGGGTGCCGTACTGTTGTCAAACATTGTATGTTTATATTGTGTAGGCTATAGTGGGTTTAGCCTTAGAGGGTACACAAACTTAGGGTTTCCTACTTGTACCCACCTTCCTGCTAGTTCATTCATCCTCGTTCTATTCTAGATTCCAACATGGTATCAGAGCCTAGGTTGCTACCTAGGACCGCTTTCTACAATGGGCCCACTATTCCGCTAGAAGCGCCCTCGTGCGCTCTACCTTACGTGCGCCCTCGTGCGCCCTACCTTACGTGCGCCCTCGTGCGCCCTCGTGCGCCCTCGTGCGCCCTCGTGCGCCTTTCTCTGCTAGTGCGCCTTCGTGCGCCCTCGTGCGCCCTCGTGCGCCTTTCTCTGCTAGTGCGCCTTCGTGCGCCCTCGTACGCCCTCGTGCGCCCTCGTGCGCCCTCGAGCCGCCCCTGCAGGTCCGTCAGGCCCCCGAGCCGCCGCTGCAGGCCCGTCAGGCCCGAGAGCCGCCCCTGCAGACCCGTCAGGCCCGCGCGCAGCCTCTGCCCGACCGCGCGCCGCCCCTGCAGGCTCTCGCCGCCCGCCGCGTCGCCCTGCCCGTGGCGTCACCGCCTCCCCGCGGCGTCGTCGCCTGCCCGCGACGTAGCACCTGCCCGCGGCGTCGTCGCCTGCCCGCGGCGTCGTCGCCTGCCCGCGGCGTCGTCGCCTGCCCGCGGCGTCGTCGCCTGCCCGCGGCGTCGTCGCCTGCCCGCGGCGTCGTCCCCTGCCCGCGGCGTCGTCGCCTGCCCGCGGCGTCGTCGCCTGCCCGCGGCGTCGCCACCTGCCCGCCGCGTCGCCCTGCCCGCGGCGTCGCCACCTGCCCGCCGCGTCGCCCTTCTCGCCGCGTCGCCCTGACCTAATCCGCCTCTCGCCCCTGGAGCAGCCGCCACTGCAGCAGCAGCCCCTGGAGCCGCCCGCCACTGCAGCAGCAGCCCCTGGAGCCGCCCACCACTGCAGCAGCCGCCCCTGGAGCCGCCCGCCACTGCAGCAGCCCCCTCTGGAGCAGCACGCACCTGCAGCAGCCGCCCCTGGAGCAGCCCGCACCTGCAGCAGCCGCCCCTGGAGCAGCCCGCACCTGCAGCAGCCGCCCCTGGCCCCTGGAGCAGCCGCCACTGCAGCAGCCGCCCCTGGCACCTGGAGCAGCTGCCGTCGCGGCCCGGCCTCGCCCTGCAGCAGCTGCCGCGGAGCTCCCTGCTGCGGCCCGGCCCCGCTCTGCAGTTGTAGCGGTCCCGCTGTCCCCACCGTCTTGCGCCTGCCGCGCCGACCACTGGTGAGCATTGCCCTGCCAGCACTGCTACCGCTGCTACTGCTGCTACTGCCTTTTCTACTCCCACTGCCACTGCTCCTGCTGTTACTGCTGTTACTGCCGCTACTGCTACTACTGCTGCTCCTGGCGTGGCCAGATGCAGCTCCAGGGCCGTGCGCGTGAGTCCCTCACGCCCCAGCAGCTTCGTGAGTGGTACGCTAGTTGGGGCTGTCGGGGTGGCCGTAGTGGTAGTCGCTCTGGAGTGGGTCGGTCGGGAGCTTCTGGTAGTGGACAGGTGCAGCTGCCGTGTCCTCTTTCGCCCCAGCAGCTTCGTGAGTGGTACGCTAGTTGGGGCTGTCGGGGTGGCCGTAGTGGTAGTCGCTCTGGAGTGGGTCGGTCGGGAGCTTCTGGTAGTGGACAGGTGCAGCTGCCGTGTCCTCTTTCACCCCAGCAGCTTCGTGAGTGGTACGCTAGTTGGGGCTGTCAGGGTGGCCGTAGTGGTAGTCGCTCTGGAGTGGGTCGGTCGGGAGCTTCTGGTAGTGGACAGGTGCAGCTGCCGTGTCCTCTTTCGCCCCAGCAGCTTCGTGAGTGGTACGCTAGTTGGGGCTGTCGGGGTGGCCGTAGTGGTAGTCGCTCTGGAGTGCATCGTTCGGGAGCTTCTGGTAGTGGACAGGTGCAGCTGCCGTGTCCTGTGAGTGAGGCTGCCGCTCTAGGTGCTAGTACGTCTGTTGCCCTAGGTGCTGGTGAGGCTACCACTCCCGGTACTCACGTGTCTGCTACCCCAGGTGCTGGTGAGGCTGCTGCTCTAGGTGCTAGTGAGTTGCGCCCCCTCGTAGTGAGTTGACTGAGGCACTGCACACCTTCACTCTGGACTCCGGTGCTTCTCGCTGTTTCTTTCGTGACCGCACTGCCCTTGAGCCACTTGCTCGGCCAGTTGCTGTCTCCCTCGCTGACCCCTCTGGGGGTCCGGTCATTGCGACCTCCTCCACTGTTCTTCCCTGTCCTGCGGTCCCGTCGGGCACACTGTCAGGTCTCCACCTCCCCTCGTTCTCTACGAACTTGGTGGCGGGCTGTGCGCTCCAGGATGCGGGTGTTCACCAGTTCACCCCTGCCTACGAGCGCGTGACACACTGCACGTGTGCGCGGACGGGCCGTCACCTGGCTACCTTCACTCGGCAGCCGGGGTCGGACCTGTACTGGCCGTCACCACTGAGTCCCCTCAGGTTGCTGCGTCTGCGTCTGCGTCTGTGTCAGGTCAGCTGTCGGCCCCCTGCTCGTGTCGCTCTCTGGCGCACGAGACCGTCCTCTGGCACCACCGACTTGGTCACCCGTCCGTGCAGCGCCTTCGTGCCATGCACAAACGGTACCTTGTCTCTGGTCTTCCCAGGGTTCTCCCTCCCCTCCCACCCTCACCTGCTCCTCCCTGTCTTCCCTGTGTCGAGGGGCGGCAGCGCGCCGCTCCTCACTCCTCCTCGTTTCCCCCGACGACTGCTCCCTTGCAGACGCTCCACATGGACGTGTGGGGCCCAGCCCGCGTCCGTGGTCAGGGTCAGGAGAGGTACTTCCTGATAGTTGTTGACGACTACTCGCGCTACACCACGGTCTTCCCCTTGCGCACCAAGGGTGAGGTCCCTGATGTTTTGATCCCTTGGATCAGCCGAGCCCGTCTCCAGCTAGGCAAGCGTTTCCGCTCGGACTTTCCTGTCCTGCGCTTGCACTCTGACAGAGGTGGTGAGTTCTCCTCCGACCTCTTGGCAGCCTACTGTGCGGAGCACGACATTGAGCAGTCGTTCACGCTTCCGGCCTCTCCACAGCAGAATGGGGTCGCTGAGCGCCGCATTGGCTTGGTCATGGAGGTTGCTCGTACCTCCTTGATCCATGCGGCTGCCCCCCACTTTCTGTGGCCGTTTGCGGTCCGATACGCTGCGCATCAGCTCAACCTCTGGCCCCGTGTCTCCTTACCGGAGACTTCCCCGACACTGCGGTGGACGGGAGAGGTTGGCGATGCGTCGCGTTTTCGGGTCTGGGGATCTCGAGCTTTTGTTCGCGATACGTCTGCGGACAAGCTCTCCTCCCGCGCTGTTCCTTGTGTCTTCCTTGGCTTTGTCCCGGACGCGCCTGGTTGGCAGTTTTACCACGTCACCTCGCGCCGGGTTCTGCCTTCTCAGGACGTCACTTTCGACGAGTCCGTCCCCTACTACCGCCTCTTCCCCTACCGCACTGCCCCGCTTCCCCCCCCGCCTCTCTTCCTCGCGCCAGGTGCTGCTGTGGTAGACCCCCTCCCCCCTCAGGGTGCCGCTCCCTCAGGTGTGTCCCAGGTAGACCCGGTTGAGCCTGTCGAGGTAGCTGTCGAGTCTCGTCCTGCTAGGGGTGCTGAGCCTGAGCGTGCGGAGCCTGAGGGTGCTGAGCCTGGGGGTGCTGAGCCTGGGGGTACGGAGCCTGGGGGTGCTGAGCCTGGGGGTGCGGAGTCTGGGGGTGCTGAGCCTGGGGGTGCGGAGCCTGGGGGTGCTGAGCCTTGGGGTGCTGAGTCTGGAGGTGCTGAGCCTAGGAGTCCTACACCTGGAGGAGCCCTCTCCTCACAGCAGCTGCAGGAGAGGTACTTACAGTACTGCAGCCTCAGGAGAGGTGCCGCTGGAGCCAGTACTTCCCCTCCTACCCGGGAGCTCCCCTCCCTTCAGCGGATCCGAGAGTGGTACACGCGGCGCTGCAGTCTTCGGAGTGGCGCTCCTGGTGCTGCTAGCGCTACTGGTGGTGCTGCTGGTGCTGCTGGAGGTGCTGCTGGTGCTGCGGACCCTGGAGTTGGAGGTTCTGCTGGTGCTCCGGACC
This sequence comes from Closterium sp. Yama58-4, assembly GCA_947470075.1. Classification (NCBI taxonomy): domain Eukaryota; kingdom Viridiplantae; phylum Streptophyta; class Zygnematophyceae; order Desmidiales; family Closteriaceae; genus Closterium; species Closterium sp. Yama58-4. Next base: position 111,413 of record CANIUD010000912.1, on the reverse strand, counting down.
CTGGAGTTGGGGGTGCTGCTGGTGCTGCGGACCCTGGAGCTGCTGGAGGTGCTGCTGGTGCTGCGGACCCTGGAGCTGCTGGAGGTGCTGCTGGTGCTGCGGACCCTGGAGTTCGAGGTGCTGCTGGTGCTGAGGACCCGGGCGTTGGAGCTGCTGCTGGTGCTGCGGACCCTGGAGTTGGAGCTGTGGCTGGTGCTGCGGACCCGGACGTTGGAGCTGCTGCTGGTGCTCTAGACCCGGGAGTTGGAGCTGCTGCTGGTGCTGAGGACCCTGACGCTGGTGTCTCTGCTGGTTCTGGCGACGCTGCGCGGCCGCGACCGTACTTCGTGCCGCTCCTTCAGCAGGTTCTTGGTCAGACTCCTCCTCCTTGTCCTCCTCCCTCCTTAGAGTGTCCTCCGCCTGTCCAGTCGCAGTCACAGTTACGGCCTGCCTCGCCTCTCCCTCGTCCTTCTCCTTACACTGGTCCGACAGGAGGTCTTACGGAGCGTCGTGAGCCTGAGTCTCGTCCTGTGTCGCCTGCGTCTCGCTCTGCGTCGCCTGTTCGTGCTGCTCGCACTGGTCGTCGTGTCCCACGTGAGCGTCCTCCTCCTGTCCCTAGCACTCACTACATGACTCTGCGTCCCTCCACTGCTCCTCAGCGTATCCCTCTGCCGTCTCCTCCTGCGTCCTCTCTACCTACTCTTCCTGACCCGGAGTCTGACTCCCGTCGTGCTGCCAGTCCCACTGTCACGCGTCTCCTCGCTACTATTGTCACTGACCCTACCTTTGAGTCCTCTGCTGCGTCTGCTCTGGTCGCTGAGTTGGTTGACTTTGCTGCCAGGTGTCGTCTAGACTACGCCGCTAGCCTTGTTGCTGAGTCTGAGTCTGAGTCTGTCTGTCCTCCGTCCGTCGAGGGTGAGTGTGCTCTTGGCACGGACGTCCTTGAGGACAGACAGGAGGAGTTCCAGTGCTTTGCTGCTGCTTTGCCCCATCTCGTGTCCATGCTAGTTGCCCCTGAGGGAGACCCGGATCCACCAGACATCCGGACTCCTCGCTCTTACGCAGAGGCGATGGCGGGTCCCTACTCCTCTCAGTGGCAGACAGCCATGGACGCAGAGATGGCTTCCTGGAAGTCCACATGCACCTACGTCGACAAGGTTCCCCCACCTGGGGCGAACATCGTCAGTGGCATGTGGATTTTCAGGGTGAAGCGGCCGCCGGGTTCTCCTCCTGTCTTCAAGGCGCGCTACGTCGCTCGACTCTGCTTGTTTTCTCCCACGATACCCAGCCCCTCACCATCATCATGATTCACAACCCCTCTTGTCCCGCCACCTCTGCTCTCCTCTGCTCTCTTGACCACCCCCTAACTGTGCGTCCGTTGCTTGCAGGGATCTTGGGTACAACTACCTCACTGGCACCATCCCACCCCTGTCCGCAGCCATATATATTTTAAGATTCCAGGGCAACTTCATTACAGACATGGCCACTACTGGTACCGTCTGCAACGGAAGGAGCAACTGCCTCTCTACTCCCTCCAAATGCAGCTTTGCCGGAACCATCCAGAAAACTGCTGCTCAGTGCGCCTTCTGCGGCACTACCAATGGCATAGCTCCCCTGTGCTGGGGCGCCGGTGGGGAGTGTGTGCCCGATGCTGCTTCTAACATTGCAGCGGGCCTGTTCAATGAAATTACTCTGCCCGTGTACTGCTCGGGTAACTCTCCTTTACCCCCTCAACGTGGGTGCAGCAGGCAGGGGTGTGTCTAAGAATGTGAATGAATCTGTGTGCTGCATTGTGAGTGTTGTGTCTGTCAAACTGCCTTCCGCACTCGTGCATCCATCTGCTTCTCCCGCAGCCGCTGCTGCTGCAGCTGGCGCCGGTAATAATCGTGATTACCTGCCTACCCTCTGCATGCCCCAAACCTCCCTGTAATCTGCTCTGCAGGCGGCCCTGTAACTCCTGTGTCATCTACCAGCGCCGCAGGTGTGTGGGTGCTGCTCCTTGTCTTGTCATCCATGCAGCATCCATCAATCGTACGTAGTTGTTGGCATTTTAGTCAATCTGCATTCCAACTAGACATGGGCTAAGTTCCAAACCGCGGTTTGGTTCATTTCGAACACAACTTTTACTTTTCTTTTCGTGAATCGAACAAACCGGTTCGGAACAACTTCTTGGGTCGAGCCATGTTGAACCGAACACTTTCAATGCCAAAAGATGTTCGCGTGAAACATATAATGGCACGACTCGGGATGCACGGTACTGGTGGTTTGTCGAGAACCAGGGTGGTTGAAAGTTCTGTAGCTTTGTTTTATGTTTCCCTAAAACCCCTTCAAACCCCCACTAATGTCCAGAAGAGCGTGAAAAGAATACCCGTACAAAAGGAGTTATAGCAAAAATGCTAGTTGATCCGAACTCGAACAGGTATTGTGGTGGGTTCGAGCCGAGCTATTGTGGGTTCAATTTGAACTGTAAGAAGTTCGAATTCGATGCTCCAATCCAATTGCGAACCTCATTCCCACCCATTTCAGTTTGGTTCGGTTCGACTAGGGGGTTGGTTGCGGGTCGGTGCGGTTCGAGTCAAACATGTTTGAGTTTGGATTTTCCTCATCCCTTATCCCAATGCCTCTCTATCTGTGCCTCTACTTACTTATTGGTCTCCCCTCTCCTCCGAAATCTCCCAAATCCCATGTTTCTTCGCAACCCCTTGTATCTCTCACCTCTCCCACTATCTCTCTCCGCTCCCCCTTCACCAGCACTGCTGGCGCTCAAGTCATCGCTGGGTGTGACGTTCAGCTCGTGGGAAGCAAGTGTGCCGTGCCAGGTGGTTGGCAAGCAGACTTCACTGCCCACGTGGTCTGGCGTGCTCTGTAATGATGCCGGGGCGGTCCTCTCCATGTGAGCACACATGCATCAACCATGCATGCTATAGCTCACCGTCAACCGCCATTCTTCAAATGCTTTCAGATGCAATATTTCTGCTGTTACAACGCCTTCCATGGCTGTTACAACGCCTTCCATGGCTGTTACAACGCCTTCCATGGCTGTTACAACGCCTTCAATGGCTGTTACAACGCTTATGTTTAAAACTTGGACTCAATCACAGTACCTCCCAACCCCCGATACTAACCACCGTGCCCTCCCACCTCTCTGCCTCTCTCATCACCCCCCTCAGCTCTTTGGCACGTCAGGGTCTCAAGGGGTATATTCCAGCGACCATCTCCAAGCTCACCGCACTCACTTACCTGTAAGGCTCGAATGGGAAGTGCTGCAGTTAACCCAGAGCCGGCTTATATTGCCAAGGTAGTGTCGTGCATAGGATTGATGGTAACCTATCTGCTCCCTTGCCAAGTAGCTAGCTGGACAATATGACACAGTATTTCTCTGGATTCTAAAATGCAGCACACACAAATCAAACCTCTCAAATTGGTGCAAATCCTAACATTAACCTCGCCCCCCGCCCCAGTGACTTTGGCTACAACCTCTTTCAAGGCCGCCTTGACTTGTTCTCCGCGCCACTTAAGGCCGTGCCCAGCCTCAAGGCGCTGTGAGTACCAAACCTGCTGTCTGATGGCGCCTTGAATACCAGCTGCTCGTATGCGAGGACATGACATGCTTCCTGGTTCGAGTCCTTGATAGGACAAACATCCACCCTTATTTGTATTCTAACCCTTCAGGTCTAAGAGCATATTTCCTTTGATGTCCCCTCATGCTTCCCTCGATTTCGTCTCCTTCCCACCCACAGCTTCCTCCACTACAACTGGTTTGCGGGATCCATTCCCTCCTTCATTGCCTCCCTGCCAAATCTCACCACGCTGTAAGCAGCACGCACAGCTTCAAAATTCCGCAGATGCAAGAAGGAGCCCCATTGCTGGCCCGTTGCACCTTGCTCACTCTTAACCCTTTCTCCTTTCTCGCTCTTGTCTTTCTCACATCTCGCCTTTCCCTCATTCTAGCACCACGCATCTCAACATCGTGCCAGTGTTCATTCGCCCTTCCCTCCACACCTCATGCCTGTGATCGTTCACCAACCCAGGGGCCTCTACTCCAACTACCTCACGGGCACCATGCCCATCCCCTCCACCTCCCTGGTCGCTCTGGACGTGGGCTTTAACTTCCTCTCGGGCTCCTTCCCCAACCTCTCCCTCAAGAGCTGTTCAGCCGACAACAACTGCTTGCTCTCCTCCTCCTACTGCCGCTCCTACGGCCTGCTGCAGCGCCCCGTTTCCGACTGTGCCATCTGCGGATCTGCCGACGGCCAGGGGGAGCTGTGCTATGGTGCGCTGTGCGGGCCTGACAGCGCTGATGCAGTCAGTGCGGGGACTGTGAATTCCCCATCTCTGCCGTTGGTTCCCATGAAGTGTCTCGGTGAGTGCGGCGTCGCATGCCCTTGTCAGGGATGAATTGGACAGCAAGCTTATTTCCCCATTGTTCTACCTGCCTCCCGCCTGCTCCTGTCTCGCATGTTTCCTTCCAACAGTTCACGTTTCCTGGTAGAAGCTGTGATGATTCTCAACCCAATAGCGTATACTGCTTGACAGTGCAGTATTTGTTTCAGCAATTCTACAGTCGAAGTAGAAAGCTTGTAGCTGAGTGGAGAGGCCTGGGTGCTTCGGTCTATTGCAAACACGCTATGGCTGGCACTGGCTGACAGGGCGTGGCTTCAACGATGGCAGAGTAGCATGGAGCCAAGGACCATATGATGCAATGTGATGCCGCTGGAGCCTTGTACTGGACGCCTGCTGCATTTCTCACAAGACGCTGGCTGGCTGCCCATCCCTATTTCCACGTTCAAATCTTCTCTCTTCCCTGTGCATGTCTGTCCTTCCTTGTCTGCGTCTGTGTTTGCCCCTCACCATGAATCTACGAGTGGCTATATCCCTGTGTGTGGCTGTACCCCTGTGTGTGGCTGTACCCCTGTGTGAGGCTGTACCCCTGTGTGTGGCTGTACCCCTGTGTGTGGCTATATCCCTGTGTGTGGCTGTACCCCTGTGTGTGGCTGTACCCCTGTGTGTGGCTGTACCCCTGTGTGTGGCCGTACCCCTGTGTGTGGCCGTACCCCTGTGTGTGGCCGTACCCCTGTGTGTGGCTGTACCCCTGTGTGTGGCTGTACCCCTGTGTGTGGCTGTACCCCTGTGTGTGGCTGTACCCCTGTGTGTGGCTGTACCCCTGTGTGTGGCTGTACCCCTGTGTGTGGCTGTACCCCTGTGTGTGGCCGTACAGATTCGCCTGTGGTCGTGATGGATACTGCCGCAGGTGAGTCTTCTCTTTGAGAAACACATGGCCATGCCATACCATTCTACCGCACCCCTCACCCCTCCCTCTCTTCATGTACTCGACAGCTTGAGCCTCTTATGCACATCCCTCCCTTCTTCCTTCTCCGTTTTCTTTCTTCTCTCTTCTCTTCTCAAGCGCACTGAATCATCCTCCCCTGCCTTCACGCACACCCCCCTTTCCTCTGCAATGCCTTTCCCAATCCTTCCTCCTCCTCCTCCTCCTCCTCCTCCTCCTCCTCCTCCTCCTCCTCCTCCTCCTCCTCCTCCTCACCACCTCCCCCGTTCTCCATCTCGCCGCATCACAGCATCGGCTCTACTGAGCATCAAGTCATCGCTGGGAGTCACCGACACCACGTGGGTCGCTGCCTCTTCCTGCACCGACGACTATACTGCCATGAGCCTCCCCGGAACCTGGAATGGCGTGCGCTGCTCCACTTCTGGGGCCGTCACGAGTGTGTGAGTGCTGCAAAGCCACGAGTGTGCGATGTTATGTATACCTTTAATCGTCCTGTTGATATCAGCGCTGGCTACTAGTAGTAGGGTCGTTGGACCACGTGACTATGTTCTTGATGATTCTTGTTTACGAGCTAGCTGTAGGAGCGGATTTTGGATTTCATGAAGCATTGATTAATTTTGTTTTTTACAATTTTGTAAACGCATGTGTTATGCTTGTCTCTACATCTCCCATACCCTCCGACCCCGCACATTAGGTTTCTCTAAAAGAAGAGAGGAGAACACCATGATGTCAATCCCAATATGATTATATTGAGTTTTTTAGCTGAACTGAACCTGCTCGGGTTCGATTCGAACCTTGTGCAGTTCAGCCAAAACTTGAAAGGTTCAACACTGTATAGCCAAACCTCAAACCTAGCGTTGCTTTGACAAAAAATGGTCGGTTTGTACCGAACCACAAGCCAAAATAACCCGATGTCTCTCTCTGGTTGGTGCCGTGACACTCTTGCCTGCGTGCAGGAACGTGTCCTCCATGGCCCTCAAGGGCACCCTCCATGCCGACATCTCCAAGCTCACTGCCCTCACATCCCTGTCAGTTCCTCTCTCCTCTTTTCCCCTTCTGACTCTCCCGACTATAAATTCTCTTCCTCTCCTCCCTCCCGGGTCCCATCCCCTTGTCCATCCCCTTCCTCTTCTATCTCTCTCAGATGGTCCTTGTATCGATATGACACTAAGGTTCACAGAGGTAAAAGGTATGGCATGGCAGGCATCCCACTTCTAACCAAGGAGCATGGCCTACGGGAGCTCCACAAGGGGCTCCAACACGGCGAAGCCATCCCCAGGGGACAGGGCTGTGTGTGGCCCTCCCAGCGGCAGGCTTTCCGCCGGCGTGATGGCATGGGTTGGGCTTTACAGCAATGCAAGTGACCACCCTTGCCGGAGCTTTTGGAGGATCTTATTCACCTGGAATGTTACCCTTGGTCGGCATTGCAGAGGCGTCGAACGGCCGTACCCATTTGTAGTTTCACCCCAATTAGGGTGTTTACCCACTGTACAACCACAACAAGAGCATGCAGGTATAAGTATGTTGTAACCAAGGGCAGGCCAAGGCGAAAGTGGCACGCCAATGCAAAATGAGCCAGGCTCACCTTGAGCGAGGCGTGGCAAGGGGATTGTGTGTCAGAACTAGCTGTAGAAAGTAAGAATGAAGAAAGGAGGGTTTGCACTAGCAACAATGGTGGTACAAATAGCTAACCCTCAAATACATCCAAGTATCCACCACCGCATCCAGCCACGCTCCCACTCCATGCGCTTCGGATCGAGGGCTTTTTGTTGACCCCCGGTTTGGTTCGGCTGACCTGTTATTACAACCGGTTTTGTTACGACCTATTCGACAATTCCATTTTCCGAGGCCGGTTCTACATGGCAACCCGAGCAACTCAGGTTGCACAAGTTTTGCCTTAACTGGAAAAAAGATGTGAATTGGAGCAAATTAAGTGCTTCAAGTTCCTCCTAGAATCTTCTGCCCCCTTCAAACCAAGTTTAGAAGTATTTATATGTTGGCTTCTTGAAAATATGTTCTTTTATTTTGGGAATTGATTTTTGGGCAAATCCAACTTCAGATTTTCCTGCAATTGCTAATGTACAGCTGCTGCTCTTGATTCCCCCCGATTCATCCCTTAAAACTTTCCTCAAAAGGCAATTATCATGAATATAGTAGACCATCGAACTGAGTGAAAAATGTTTGACAAAAAACAACAACAGAGGTTTGCTATGACTTGAACTGTTCAAGTTGAAACGAACTGCAGTTTGACACTTTGCTCATGCCTACACACCACACCACACCACTGCCCCACATATATCTCTAAAATTATCCGTCTTTGTGCTACTTTCAAACCCAATGAGTTCAAGTGAGAAAGCACCGAACTTGCTCCCTACTCAACCTGAGCCGAATCGGTTCGAGGTTTACCTTCTAAGGTTTGAGTCGCAGGTGTTCAGTTTGACTGGGTGTCAAATGAGCAGTTTCAGGGGTCAGCGCCTTGCCACCTCTAGTCAAACCGAATTGAACCATTTCGACTCAAATATTCTGGTTAAACAAAAGGTTCGGCCCGAGTACGCTCTCAAATTGGTTCGACCGAACGTACTAGGCTCATGCCATTGTGAATCAACTTATCCGAACCACCCGAACCACCTACCACCAGGGACCTGCACGCAAATGCACTGACAGGCTCGGTGCCAGCCCTGCACACCTCTCTCCTCGCTCTCGCCCTGCAAGACAACTTCTCGCACTCTTTCCTAAAGCTTCACTAACTCGGTGTGACACGAGCAGCAACTGCCTGGCGAGTGCGATGGCGTGCAGCGAGGCGAGCGCTGCGGCTCAGAGGGATGCGGAGGACTGTGCAATCTGCGAGTCAGAGGACGGGCAGGGCTTGCTGTGCTTCGGAGGGCTGTGCCTGCCAGATGTGGATGGCATCTCCGTTCATGCTGACGACATGGACCCTCCTGCCATGTACTGTGCTGGTGAGTCATGGCACATCACATGGTGGCGATGAGTTGTCATATCGTGGTGGGTCATGGCTTATTCCAGTGGTGCTTGCTACATGCCATGTAGTAGTGCGTGCATAATAAAACTGGTCAGTTTATCCATCTCTTCTATCCCTTCCCTCACCACCCTCATGCCTCCCATCTTGCTTGCCTTGCTCCCTGCCACTGCCCACTGCAGAAGTACCGGTGGTCACAATCCAAGCGACCGATGGTGAGACAGTCCGAGAGGCACATGCCATGCCAGCTCACATGGATGCTATCACCTTGTTCTGTCACCAGTTAGTCTCTTGTTGGCGGACTTTTCTCATTGTACGTTCAGTCCATCTACCATCCTCACTCCATCCTGCCAACTCTCCTCCCTGCGCCTCATCTCTCCCACAATCTCTGTTACTCAACCTTCCCCTTCCTCTCTCTCCCCTCACCCCTCCTCGCCCCTCACGCCCCTCACCCCAACTCGCACAGCACAAGCGCTGCTGGCAGTGAAGGGCGCGCTGGGGGTGACATTCACAACGTGGGGGGTTGGCAAGCCGTGCACCACGGCTTCTGACGGGCCGGCCATTGCAGGCACCCTCACTGCTGTGTCCTGCAACTCTTTCGGCCGAGTCCGCACCTTGTGAGTCCTCACCACCACTGCTGTGAGTCCTCACCACCACTGCTGTGAGTCCTCACCACCACTGCTTGTGAGTCTGTTTTTTTGCACTGCTTCTGCCACTCTTTTCCGCTGCTTCTGATTATTCTGCAACTATGGACCATTCCCTTGCTGTGCAAAAATCATGCTACTGCGGCTACTTGTGCTCTCTCACCTGCTGCTCTTGCCAGTTTTCCTCACCACTTCAACCAGCTGCCACTCACAAGTATTGCTTATCCACCTTGTTCCTTCCTTATCCACTTTGTTCCTTCCTTATCGACCTTGTTCCTTCCAGGCAACTTGGGCGCCTCAACCTAGCGGGCACTCTCCCTCTTGCAGTCACCGACCTCACGGCTCTCACTTCTCTGTAATCATGCATGCCTTGCTCACAAGCTATGCCCTCCCCTATGACAAAAGCTATCTCATTCTCGCATTCCACTCATGAGCTGCATCAATCTGCCTTGCGTCTTCCCATTTTCCAGAGCCCTTTCTCTCCATGCTTTACTGCCCCTCTCCTCTCCCGTTGTTGTTTTTAACCTCGCCATCTCCCCCCACCCCCTCTCCTTCCGTTTCCATTTTTCACACACTCTCCATCTTTTCCCAACGCCCTCTCCCTTGCTGCCAGTGATCTGAGCAGCAATCTCTTTCAGGGCCGCCTGGACGAGGTCGTCACACACCTTCGCATTCTCACTGCCCTCCAGTCCATGTGCGTTGCTCTCGCCACCTGTGCTGCAAGCACCTGTGATCTCATCACATTTTCTACCAGCATCTGTGCTACCACATACAGAGGTCCTTTGTCTCTTGCACTTGTGCTAAGGTATGCTCCACTAAGCAGCAGCACTAGCTCCGAGACAGCTTTGCACGCCCTGTGTTGTACTTGCGTTCATGCGCCTTGATATTGACTTGACCCCCTTCCATTCTCATTCACCTGCATTTTCTATCTATCCAATCCACTTGCCCCCTTAACCCAACCTTCCCCCTCCACTTGCAGCAACCTCTCGTTCAACTGGTTCTCTCACACTGTCCCTGGATACCTGCTCGCTCTTCCCAATCTCTCCAACCTGTGAGATACCATTCCTAGTACCTACCTCCTGTGGTGCCACTTTTTCTTTCACCGGGGTGCCCAAGCGCGCCTTCTTTGACCTCCCCTCACGTCATTGCTTTCACGTCCCACTCCTTGTATGCCATCACATCCCACCAACCTCACATGCACCACTCAACCTTCAAAATCCCCAAAAAACGCCTCCCCACGCCATCCCCCACCAGCGCACTGGGCTTCAACTACCTGACGGGCTCGCTGCCTGGCAGCATAGCGGCGCCTCTCAAGGCTCTGGACGTGCAGTTCAACTTCCTTGCCGGCTCCTTCCCCGCCCTCGGCCTCACCTTCTGCTCTGCTCGCATCAACTGCTTTGCTTCCACCGCCAACTGCAAGCACCCCACAAGGCCCACTGAGATCCCGCGCACAGCAGCCGCCTGTGCCATCTGCAACACCACGAACGCTCAGGGCAAGCTCTGCAGCAACATCATCGGTGGGGGGATCTGCAGCGTCACTCCTCCTCCCGCCCTCCTGCTCCCACCAGGCACACCCAACAGTGCCTCATCGCCCGTGCTCCCTCTGGTCTGCACCGCTGCTGCAAGTCTGCCCATGGATGCGACTCAAGCCGCTGCGCTGATGAATGTGAAGGTGGCGCTGGGAGTGTCGTTTCCAGACTGGCGGGTCGATGCCCTCTGCACCCTCGTGGGCTCGCCAGTCACGGCCCCCAACACATGGAATGGCGTTGCCTGCGACGATTCCGGGAAAGTGCTCCGAGTGTGAGTGCCCTGCCTGCTTCTGTGCTTGCTGTGTGTGAGACTGGCAGGAAGTTTCTGATTTACAGTATCAGACCCTCTTTTGATTTACAGTATCAAACCCTCTTCTGATTTACAGTATCGGACCCTCTTCTGATTTACAGTATCGGACCCTCTTCTGATTTACAGTATCGGACCCTCTTCTGATTTACAGTATCGGACCCTCTTCTGATTTACAGTATCGGACCCTCTTCTGATTTACAGTATCGGACCCTCTTCTGATTTACAGTATCGGGGCTGGGTTCTTCCCTTTGGCGGTACGAACCTATGGCTGCCCCTGTGATGAAGTCTCGGCTTTTCGTAAGTTACTGGCCGGCACAGCTCCTCGGAAGCTCTTCAACTCCTCAACCTACTAGGCCGCAAAAATCTGCATCAGTGGTCTATTTCCTTGCAAAAGGCGCAAGCAATAAGCTTTCTGACTGAGCTTAATTTTGCAGCACAAGCTCAAAATCCCCAAGTGGGGGACCCGAGGGGGAGTTGAACCCAGGGGACTGTTTTGCAACACCCGAGCCTGCCCTGGTTACTACTAGATGATTTGATAGGGTGGGTTCTTCATGTGAGAGTACGACGGCTTTGCTAGGATTTACTAGCTTGATTTTACTTTGCTATGCCTAGGTTTATTTTATCTTGCATGCTTTTGCTTGATTTCTTAGCTTAGGTACTTTACTATATTTTTAATAGTTTAGGCACTGAACTAGCATTGCATGCACCGAGTTTACTGCTATTCAGTTTAAACCGAATAGCTTCCACCAAATCTGGGAAAGATCCATTCAGGACCTTTTGCGATCCCCAGAACCTTCACTTAACACCTGGTTACCTTGCCTTGTGTCGAGACTAAATATAGCCTCATGTTGTACCCAGGTGATCAATCAGTTGATTTTTCAACCACTTTCTCGATCCTCACACTTGATAAGAAGAGCTCATTTACACGCGGAGTTATTTTGACCACTAAAAACCGGGTACGTAATACAATTTCCGCGTTCAACGTCAAATTAGGTTTTTGAACGCGACGTCAGCAGACATGGAGGGCTAGGGTGACAGTCTCGTACAGAAAGTCGCAACCCTTCACAACGACCTAGACCAGCGAAAGCGACCTTGCTCACTACCCCATTCTGTTAGACCGAGCTACCTTCATTTGCTGTTCAACGCTTCACCAGTCCCGTTCAAACTCTGTCCGATTAGCAGTTCTGCTAGCTCTTATTAACGAGACTACGAGCTTCAGGCCCGCCAAGACAGCGTGATCCCTTTTCATTGTTGTTTCCTTAAAATCAGACGATTCCCCCTCTTCCTGCAACTTCAAATGCCTACGGGCAGGCCTGACGACCCCGTGAAAGTCAGAGACGAAGAGGACGACGACCTCTTGAGTTAGATGCTCAGTCTGACCACGTAGATGCGGGCGTAGAAGCACTGTCAAGGTCCCTGGTGCCCGCTGCAGTACGCATATTAGGTGCGGCTAGCAGCATAAACGCCAAAAGTTGGTGCAGAACAGCAACCGACCACTAACCCGTCAACAAGAGTGCACTGTTCACTCCATGTCAGAAAGCGTTAACCCCGGCTCAGGATCTTATAGCCGATATGGCCAGGAGCAACAAGCAGCTCCCGGGCATTACCGCGGCGTGCTCACCAAATAAAGAATCATCGGTGAAGAGTGGCAACTGGCCCACGAAGATGGTTTCGAATTGGCATGGATTCGGCACTATGTTGAGCGTGGCCGACGCACCCCACATGCAGGATGCAGCACGAATCACGGACACCGCCTTGGATTTCCACAACATGTAAGTGCCGCAATCGGTTTGGGGACATCACAAAACTGGAAAACATGATTAACAAGGTCAAATATTTCACACTCAATGCAACAATTCCCTTAGCTCCACCCTCCCTGTACACCCTACTATAGGCCTCTGGATAGGATTTGGGGTACTCTTTCTCGTAAGGCCAACACCCAGATTTCACGCTTTCTGTAAGGGTACTTAAAAAAACTGCTCTCAAAAATCAGGGTGCAAACTAATTGAAACAACAGTCTAATACTTTTAATCTTTCTACCTTGTAGTATGTTGAGTCGCCATTGTTATGTGGAGGATCCAAGTTCCATACCTAGTACGGGCATCCTACCCCGAAAACATGTTTTACGCTACTAATCCTAGCATCCTCTCTCAGATAGAACTCGATTTCATCAGTGCTACTACACCACATAGCTCTGAAATATCAGTGTCGTATAATCGATCACTTTTTTTTGTAAGGGTCTAAAACAAAACCAGTCTTCTAAAAAAGGGTGCATAGTCAAACCCGCCCTTATAGTAAGGGTCATAAGGGTGAATCACACTGATATCGAGAGGCCAGCCCTGCTGGTATCTGGGCAACATCCAGGATATACGCCATCCAAAATTGGAGAATGGAAAAAACATGGATCGCACTTGATGTGAAAGCTTACGACTGCATGGTGTCACAGATGAAGCTTATAGCTTGCTGCAAAGACAAGAAAACCTTCTTGCGCTTCAACTATGTGGCAATGTTTGCCGCGGCTGAGTATGTTTTTCAATCACCCGCATGCATGTTAATGGCTACTCCCTTCTGACCTCTTCTGTCGTGTTTCTTTTGGGTTTCATTTCAGCCTGTTTCTTCTAAGAAACGCAAGCACGCAAACACGCTTGTCGATGGTGGAGATGTATCCCTCCCCCCCCCCCCCCCCCCCCCCCCCCCCCCGCCCCTCCCCCCCATCTATGGCTACATGACTCGACAGGCCATGACGCAGCCAACACCGCCGTCGTTACGAATGTTTGCTTGTAAGTGTAGGAGCAGTGTGTGCATATAAACGTTATGCCGCAACCCAGTTGATCTATTTCCATGCTTTTCTATTTCTTGCGTCGGAGCTAAATCGTGTCTTGCCCGAACTTTGTTGAACTGTGGTCGAGTCCCGGATTGGCTCCATCCCGTATCGAGCACTTGATGTAAGGAAGTTGATTAACCGACGTTCTAACATGTAATTCGTTTTGGGCGATGCGCTCGTAAAATTGCATTCACTTACCTTACTCTTTTGATGTTCACAGCACACTTGGAAGATTCCGTGGCAGCCCGAGAAGAGTCTCGACTGTGGCATCTACGTTGCCGTGTACCTACACTTGCATATGACCACTAACTTTCAACGCCTTGGCGATCCTATCAACTTTACAACATCTCCCTTGCGTTTTTGTCGCGACTAGCTAGCATACATGTGCGCCCATATCTCAGGCAATCTGTCGTCTTCCCTTCAAACTGCGCGATTCGATTTTCCCCCACAGAAGCTCACATGTGGAGGTGCCACACCTATCAGTGCAGACGTATCGGAGATGAGCGGTGTTGTCAGAGAGACGAGCTCCAAAGTGCAGACCCTGAAGAAGGAAGTCGCTGCTGCGGAGATAACTACTACAACGGGAGCTAGGCTGCGGGCTAGGCACGGGTGCTCGTGTGATCTCTGCGTTCCTCGGTCCTTAGTCGTTTTCCTAGTGCACACACTGCTTGCTAGTTCACAAGGAGATTTGGCAAGAGTTTCACTAGAGAAAGTTGACAACAATGATACAATGAAGTTGGCTAGGAAAGACTACATCAGAGCTAGGATGCAAGCAGGTCGACTGCCAGCGCAGCACGGTCGACCGCGTGCCAGCACGACTTGGTCGACCGCGCTCCAGCAGTGCAGAGTCGCGGCTTGCCAACGCTGCAGGTCGACGGCGTGACAACAGCGCAAGTCGACGGCGTGCCAGCGTTGCTTCTGCAATCCAGCATCGCACCCGCTTCGCAGGTGCTCGTAGATGATTGGCGTGCACTGCTTCGTCACCTGCACAGCGCACACACCAAGTCCACCTCGTGCTGACGACTGCATCTGATGCATTACGTCAACCTCGGGATACCATCACCGAGGTCGTCCTCGCCAAAACCACCTGGGCGACCTTCGCAAGCCTTCGCAGCACCTCGTCACCCAGGTAACTTGGTCGACCGGGCAACCAGGTCGACCAGAGGCTCCAGTGCGTGCCCGTCGACCACCCAGGTCGACGACCACTTCCGGTCGACCTCCCAAGGTCGACCACTGCCTCTGGTACGTGCCGGTCGACCTCCCAAGTCGACGGCCACCTCCAGTCGACCTCCCCAGGTCGACCACTATCCCCTGGTCGACCAGCTCCAAGTCGACGTCACTCCTGGTCGACCAGAAGGTCTGGTCGACGTCCCTGGTCGACCAGAAGGGCTGGTCGACTTCCCAGGTCGACCAGAAGGTCTGGTCGACGTCTCAGGTCGACCAGAAGGGCTGGTCGACTTCCCAGGTCAACCAGCCGAAGTTGGCGCCCTCCTGAAGTCGGCGCCCATGCAGTGGCTCCCCGTGCAGGTCGACCAACCTCGTCGACCAACTCGCCCACTGCTGCAGGTCGGCTGCACCCTACACCCAACCACGAAATCGGCTCCGCCCAAGCAAGGACGGGGCCAACATACAACTCCCGTTGACACTCCCCTGCCGCGTTCACGCTTGGGCCCCCAGCCCACACGACAGTACTTCTCGGAGACAAGCTCGTTGACGTGCACCCAACACACAGCACGTCGTCCACCGCACCAGCCATGCAAGAGGGCATGGCACCTACTGCTGCACGTTGTCGTCGCCGTCGCCCACGTCGGCCAGACGCACTTGGCCGATTGCAACGGAGCACCGGTTGAAGGCCGGATAGTGCAGCGCCTTCGTGAGGAAGTCGGCCGGCTGCTCAGCGGTCGGAATGTACTGCAGCGCAAACTTCCCCCGCTTCACCATGTGCTGCAGCCAGGCCTGTCGCCGCTCCATGTGCTTGAGGTTGCCCGTCAACCCCATGCCCTCGGCGACTGTGATGGCCGACTTGTTGTCCACCCTCAGGACCGTCGGCTTCCCAGCATCCAGCTGCTGGAACTCTGCCAGGAGGAAGCGAAGTCGGCGTCCCTCCTTGCCGGCTTCGACGGCCGCCACGTACTCCGACTCGGTCGACGACAGTGTCGCGCACTTGATGCGCTGGCTTGACCAGGAGACCGCGGCCCCTCCGTAGACGAACACGTAGCCGCCCGTGCTCGTCCTGCTCTGCTTGTCACCGGCGTCGTTGGCGTCCACGTAGCCGACCAGCTCCAGTGACTCAGGTCCACCGCCGAACTCCAGGGCGGTGTCACGCGTGTTGGCGAGGTAGGCGAGGCAGCGGTCGACCTCGCGCCAGTGCTGGTCGCTCCTCACCATGAGGCCGCTCCCCAGCTTGCTGCAGGCGAAAGCGATGTCCGGCCTCGTCGTCGTCGCCGCGAACTGCAGCGAGCCGACCTTCTGCCGGTACTCCTCCTCCTGTCGCTCCTGCGCCTCCTCGTCGTCGAAGGTGAGCTCGGCGTAGGCGTCGACCGAGACCGGCGTCTTCGGAGTCCGTCCGCCCTGCTCCTCGTCGATGAAGCGCCTACGCAGCTTGTCGGCGTAGCCCTGCTGGTGCAGCCACAGCTTCCTTGCCGACCTGTCGCGCACGATCTCCAGCCCAAGGTACTTCTGCACCGGCGAGATCTCGCGCAGCTCGAAGGCGGCCTCCAGTAGCTCCTTCAGCTGCTTCAGCATCTCGGGGCTGCTGCTGGCGGCAAGCAGGTCGTCGACGTAGACCAGCACCCAGCAAGTCGCTCCGTCGTCGCCGACCTTGAAGTAGAGGGCCTCGTCGACCTGGCTCTTCTTCCACCCAGCGCCGACCAGCACGTCGTTGAGCGCCAAGTACCACAGCAGCGGCGACTGCTTCAGCCCGTACAGGCTCTTCAGCAGCTTGCACACCCGGCCGGTTCCGTCGTTGAAGTAGTCCGGCTGCGACATGTACAACACCCGGTCGAGCTTGCTCTGTAGGAAGGCGTTCTTCATGTCGAGCTGCATCAAGTTGAGGTTGAGCACGGCGACGATGCTGAGGAAGATCCTCAGCGTCACGTAGCTCCCCACCGGCGCGAACGTCTCGTCGTAGTCGGCACCGTACACCTGCGTGAAGCCCTTCACGACCAGCCTCGCCTTCTCGCGCTCGACGGTGTCGTCGATGTGGTACTTCGTCGTCAGCACCCACCGGTTCTTCATCACGTTCACTCCCGGCGGGCGTTCGACCAGCTCCCACGTCCCCATGGCGATGAGACTGCGGATCTCCTCCTCCATGGCGGCCTTCACCGCCGGACCCTTCCAGCTCGCTAGCGCCTCCTTCACCGTCATCGTCGAGATGTCCCAGCGGTGCTCGGGGTCGGCCAGCATGTCGGGGTCGAGCTCCGGGAAGTCCTCATCCTCCTCGGCGTCATCGTACAGGAGGTCGTCGTCGTCCTCCACGTCGTACACCGTGGTGAAGGCAGCGGGAATGAAGAAGTCGGGCGGCCTTCGAAGTCGACCAGACTTCCGGGGTTCAGGCGGAACCCTCACCGCGTCATGGTCGGTGGACTGGTCGGCCACCTCCTGGTCGACCAGCTCCTCGTCGCCCAACTGCTCCCCTTCATCTTCACTGCCGTCCTCGTCGCCCTGCTGCACCTCGGTCGGCTTCCCGGTCGACTGCTCCCCTGTGGTCAGCTCCCCTGTCGATCGCCAGGTCGCCGACTGTTCCTGGGTCGACCTCGTTGCTGCCTGCTCCCCTGTCGGCTTCACCCAAGTCGGCTGCACCTCCTCGACCGGCTCCCCCCTTATCCAGGTCGACTGCACTCCCAGGTCGACCTGCTGCTTGTCGACCTGCTGCTCGTCGACTTGCTGCTCGTCCTGTCGGCCACCGGCGATGCCCTTGGTCGGCGCCACAGGCGACGTCCCACTGCTCCCCTCATCGCCGGAGGCCGACGACGGAGTCAGCCCACGAAGGTCGACGAGGGGAGGTGCAGGGGAGGGAAAGGAAGGGTGGTCGACCTCGGCGTCGTCCACGGCAAGCTCACCGACCTCGGCGAGTAGAGGGAGCGTGGCCGTCGAGGTATCCGTCGGCGTGGACACTAGCGTCCGCCCTGACACCGGCCCATGCGCCGACTTCCACTCCTCCAACGACAGGTCCTCGTAGAACACCACGTCCGACGTGGTGACCACCCGGTTGGCGGCAATGTCGAGGAGCTCCCATCCCTTGCTCGCCTCCGACACACCGAGGTGAAGGCCCCACTTGGCCTTTGGCTTCAGCTTCCCACCACGCTGCTGCTCGGGGACGAGGAACTGCGCCATGCAGCCCCACACGCGCGCCAGCGACAAGTCGGGCTTCGTCCCAGTCAGCAGCTGGTACGGCGTCGTCCCCGGCGTCGCCGATCGCTCCAGGCAGTTGCGGATCCAGACGGCCTGTCGCAGGGCGAGGTGCCACCAGTGGTGCTGCACGCCCATGTGCAGTAGCATCGTCCTCACCGACTCCACCACCGTCCGCATCTCCCGCTCCGCCATGCCGTTCTGCTGCGGGGTGTACGGGCAGGTCAGGTCGTGGACGATCCCCTTGCCGTCCACGAAGTCGGTGAACGTCTTCCCGAGGAACTCCCCACCTCGGTCTGAGCACAGCATCAGCACCGACTTCTTCGTCTGCCTCTCCACCAGCACCAGCCACTTCTGGAACTCCAGCAGCACATCCGACTTCTTGGCGACTGGCCTCACCCACACGAAGCGGGTCTTGCGGTCCTTCAGCAGCAAGAAGTACAGGCTACCGTCCTTGGCAGCCTCGCGGAACGGCCCACACAAGTCGATGTGAACGACGGCTAGCACGTCGGCGGCGTCGGAGCCTTGGTCGGGGAAGGTGTGCCGCGCCAGCTTCCCGCCAACGCACGAGACACACGGTGGGTCGGCGCCCGTCGCCGACTTGAGGTCCAGCCCAATGGCGACCTCGTTCTTCGCTGAGCTCCTGATGGTGTCCATGCCGGCGTGCGCAAGCCGAGCATGCATCCTGGCCGGCGTCGACTTCGACTTGGAGACGATCGCCCGCAGGGCCACAACCTCCGGCGTGGGCGACGTCGACCTCGTTGAGCAGGGACGCAGGTCTGTGCAGAGGACTCGCCCGGAGTACGTCGCCCGACCAAGCACTTCTCCTGCTGCTGAGACAAGCAGCATCCCGTCGCCGTCCTCTTGAAACTTCACGCCATGCTCCTTCAGCTGACCAGACGACAACAAGTTTGCCCGCACACCCGGGACGTACAGCACGTCGGGAATGAGAACCTGCTTCCCGGCCTCGCCTTGCAGCGCAACCGTGCCCCGGCCCTGGACGTCTTGCAGCGCCCCATTGAAGCCACGCACGTGCTTCAAGTCGCCGCTCGGCCCCATGTCGACGAAGACGTCCTTGGTCCCCATCAGGTGGTGGGAGCAGCCGCTGTCCAGCAAGACCACCGCCGGGTTCGCCTGCACCGCTGCTGCCATCGCCTGGAAATCCTCTCCGGCCTCCGGCGCCAGCGAGATGGTCGGCTCCACGACGCCGACCAGGGAGCACGACGCCGACTTGTCGTTGCTCCCCTTGCCACCAGCAGAGGAGTCGGCGTCCTTCGCCGAGGTCGACGACTTGGTCGACTGCTTCTCCTTGCGCGGCTGACTTCCTCCTCGACGAGGTCGACGACTGCCAGACCTCCCGCGGCCTCCCTTGTCGTCGTCGTCCGAGTCACTGTGGTCGGGGCACTCGAAGGAGAGGTGGTCAGGGTCGCCGCACAGCCAGCACTCCCGACGTCGACTTCCTCCTCCTCGGCCGTTGTCCTTGGTCGACTTCTTCTTGTCGACCTCCTTGGCCGACTTCGAGCCACCGCTACCACTGCCACCGGACTGTCCGCGCTGCCCTGGTCGGCTACCTTGCTTCGCCGGGGCGACGTAGTTCACCTGCGCCAGGAGCTCTTGGGACCGCTCGGCCTCCTGCATCGCCTCGTCCTGCAGGATGTACGAGGTCAACGTGTCCTCGTTGAGCGTCGCCCGCGTGCTCGGCGCCATCGACAGCCGCTTCAGCAGGTTGTAGCTGCTCGGAAGTCCCTGCATGACATGGGTGACGTACGACGCCGTCGAGTACTCCGCGCCGGCCATCCTGATGGTGGCGAGAATCCGCCGGGCCCGGTTGCAGTAGTCGGTCGCCGTCTCCTCGTCGCCCATGCGCAGGTGTGTCAGCTGCCCTTCCAGCTGGGCGATAAACAGGTCGTCGGTGACCTGGTACGTCGACTCGATGAAGTGCCACGCCTGGTGGCCGGCGTCGACATGCTCCCTGCACGACTTCAGGGCGATTTGCACGCCCGGCGAGCAGCACCGCGAGATGACCGTGAAGGTCAGCAGCTGCACGGCGCGAAACTCCGCACGCAAGTCGGGGTCGCTCGGCGTCGCCACGGTACCACGAGCAAAGTTGATGAGCCCGGCCATCTCCAGCTGGGGCTCAATAGCTTCCTTCCAGGTGAGAATGTCGGGTCGGCCGACCAGTAGGGGAGTCACCGAGATCCTATCCGGCGTAAACTTGAAGTAGCCGTAGCTCACTGCGGTCGGGGCACTCGAAGGAGAGGTGGTCGGGGTCGCCGCACAGCCAGCACTCCCGACGTCGCCCTGCGAGGACCCTGCAGCCGCCGACGACCGCATTCCTCGCGTCTGAACGCCGCCGACTTCGTCGGCGTGAATCACACCACGCTGCCTCGACGACATGCCTCCCGCACTGCTGCCGACTTGGTCGCCTCCGGCGTTGACACCCGCGTCGACGTCGCCCTCGGTGTTCACCGGTCGAGGAGAAGCAGGCCGAGAAGGGTGCTCCGTCGCCCACAAGGAACGGATGCCAGCCTCAACGACCGCCCACGGCAGGTCGCCATACTCGTTGGCCTCGTGCTTCCTCCTCGCGTTCTCCAGCCGTGCCTCCAGGGTGTCCACCACCCCCGTGTCACCTACGGCGCCTACCATGGTGACTACCGCACAGCTGCCGGCCTACGAACAACTTAGGTAAGGTGCAACTAAGTCGACTAGACTGAAAGGTAAGTCGTTGTGCCGTCCACGCTCACCGCACCATGCGGAGATAACTACTACAACGGGAGCTAGGCTGCGGGCTAGGCACGGGTGCTCGTGTGATCTCTGCGTTCCTCGGTCCTTAGTCGTTTTCCTAGTGCACACACTGCTTGCTAGTTCACAAGGCAATTTGGCAAGAGTTTCACTAGAGAAAGTTGACAACAATGATACAATGAAGTTGGCTAGGAAAGACTACATCAGAGCTAGGATGCAAGCAGGTCGACTGCCAGCGCAGCACGGTCGACCGCGTGCCAGCACGACTTGGTCGACCGCGCTCCAGCAGTGCAGAGACGCGGCTTGCCAACGCTGCAGGTCGACGGCGTGACAACAGCGCAAGTCGACGGCGTGCCAGCGTTGCTCCTGCAGTCCAGCATCGCACCCGCTTCGCAGGTGCTCGTAGATGATTGGCGTGCACTGCTTCGTCACCTGCACAGCGCACACACCAAGTCCACCTCGTGCTGACGACTGCATCTGATGCACCACGTCGACCTCGGGATACCATCACCGAGGTCGTCCTCGCCAAAACCACCTGGGCGACCTTCGCAAGCCTTCGCAGCACCTCGTCACCCAGGTAACTTGGTCGACCGGGCAACCAGGTCGACCAGAGGCTCCAGTGCGTGCCCGTCGACCACCCAGGTCGACGACCACTTCCGGTCGACCTCCCAAGGTCGACCACTGCCTCTGGTACGTGCCGGTCGACCTCCCAAGTCGACGGCCACCTCCAGTCGACCTCCCCAGGTCGACCACTATCCCCTGGTCGACCAGCTCCAAGTCGACGTCACTCCTGGTCGACCAGAAGGCCTGGTCGACGTCCCTGGTCGACCAGAAGGGCTGGTCGACTTCCCAGGTCAACCAGCCGAAGTTGGCGCCCTCCTGAAGTCGGCGCCCATGCAGTGGCTCCCCGTGCAGGTCGACCAACCTCGTCGACCAACTCGCCCACTGCTGCAGGTCGGCTGCACCCTACACCCAACCACGAAATCGGCTCCGCCCAAGCGAGGACGGGGCCAACATACAACTCCCGTTGACAGCTGCCCTGCGAGCCGATTATGCCGATTTGCAGTCAAAGTTCAACAGCGTGAGCCTGCAGGTGTGTGAGCACGTGGCAGCACTGGAGAAGGCTCGGGAGAAAGCGAACAAAGAGGGCGTGGTGGGTGCGCCTGGCCAGCCAGATGTGACCTCTCCCTCCAAGTGGGTGGACTCTAGTCCAGACTCGGGACTTAGAGACACTGCGGCCTCCCCCCCTTGTAGGATTTCGCCAAACCTCGCGGATTGGGCCCAACGAGGAGGTAGTGCCACCGCAGCAGCACCAGCGTGAATCTCCTACTCACCTGCATCGCCATCACCCGCCCCCGCTCCTGCACAGCCGCATCAGCCTAGTGTGCCACCGGGGCAGGACGCGGTGTACAATCAGTCTGGTATATCCCGACCTGCCCTGCCGCAGCGTCCAGTCTCTCCACTCTAAGCTGCGCCTCGCCCACCTGCTCCCATATACCATCAAGGTTTCGCAGCTATGCCTCCTTACCTTCTAGCGCCCGTCATGCCGTTTTACTGGCAAGGAGCTCCACCGCAGCACGCAACCCCCCCCCCCCCCCGCGCAGCAGTTGTACCCACCTCCAGCCATCCTGAGTGCGTATGAGTGGCGCTGGTGAAAGTGGCGGGGAATGGGTGCGCAATTCCGGAGGCGAGGCAGGTGTAGCGGGAGCTGCTTCCGATGCCTTCAACCATGGACGTGCAAAGTCCAAGTACACAGGGGTTACCTGGGGTGGAGATGCTTGGTATGCCAATGGCACAGGTGGCGCGAATGGCGGCAGCTTATGCTGGAGGTTGCACCGGCTCCTCTGCTACTGGTTCCTCACGCAACAACGATGCTACCTCCACGGCCGCAAGCACTGCCGAGCAGCAGCCAGGCAACACAACCTCCGGGCATGGGCCTCTCTTGTGCTCAAGGTGGTCACCAGCAGTACTTGAAAAAGCATCAGCACTATAACTGAGGAACGAGATTAGCGTGTGTTACAGTAGATCAACTTATCCACGTCATTACTGACCGTGTTTGGTGTGTGTGTATTTTTCACAGGTGAAATACCAGCAACAATGCGGAGTGTACATCACATGTTTCAATCTCAAATCTCTACTAGCTCGCATCTGTGTGTTACCTCTCATAGATGCGGCGATTTTAGGGTTTTCAACTTGCTGTAGTTTGCAATGAATTTTCTGTGTAGATCTGAATGATTCTACAATTTTGATGCATCGCGTGCTGAATATGCATGAACATACACACGACTCTGTTCACACACTCTGTTTAGTTTTGTAGCTAGGTTTTTTAGAAGCGCAGGAATATACGAGTCACATTGTTTGTGTTCGACCATTTTTTAACTGTCAACGACTAAGCCACTACAGTATGCTGAACTTCATCGCGCAGGGTGTTTATCAACGATTAACTGCAGCGAGATTATTGGCCAATCATTTTCAAGATCGACTTGGGAAATGATCAAAGTTAAAAACGGGGTGATCGATAACACTGTGCATTGCATGTTCACTACATCATGCCAGTTAAGATATCACGAGTCGCTGAACCCTTCGTTGCTCCACAATGAAACACACGGAATCACGCAATAATGACCACCGTGCATCACAAACGAACACCCAGGCACGGTGAATTCGAACGTGTTTTGTGTTGTTCTGGCTCGAGCGTGTTTACAATGCACGAAAACTAGCCACGTCAACCTTTTTTTAAGCGAGCGAACGCAAATTTGTGCACCGCCAAAATTTGATAGTAAAAACTCTGACAAACAGAGTTCAATGAAGTAAGAACCCACATAAATGGTACGGTGCAGGCTTCACACACGACGCCTTAGCTACAACAATACTAGCCACACGGGTCATAAAGCTTCAACCATCTACAAGCCTAGATTCACACGTACCATGAGCATTAGTCTTTACGGCGCTTATGTTCCAAGACCTTCTATGTGTGCTATGCCAGAATGCATTGGCTCTTCAACTGCTATTGACCATGATGAACTGGACGGTCGATTGAATGCCACTCATTATAACAACATTGCTCTTCTGGCAGGAAAGTCGAGCACCATCTACAATTGGCATTCGTTTGGAATTACGGTCTCTGGAGCAGGCCTTCATCGCATATCCTCATATATGGACGTGAACGACAACATCATCGACTTACACAATATATAAGCACATTATGGTGTTGTGATTAATCGAACATGTAAGTCCGGATGACGTTCTCGTTTCTCGTTTGTACCTGACAGCTTGCTTGCCATTCGTTACCCACGGCTAAGAAATGGCCAAATATGAATCGCTCTCGACTCCAAGGCATTCGATTATATGTCAAATCATGGTAAACTCA
Source organism: Closterium sp. Yama58-4 (assembly GCA_947470075.1). NCBI lineage: Eukaryota > Viridiplantae > Streptophyta > Zygnematophyceae > Desmidiales > Closteriaceae > Closterium > Closterium sp. Yama58-4. Next base: position 87,401 of record CANIUD010000912.1, on the reverse strand, counting down.
TTTACTGCTGCCCAACTAAACGGTCGTTTCCGGACTTCGACAACGTAGTGATTGTCACCAGAAGGTAAGTGTGGTGTGTAGTATTTATTGAGAAAACACACCGCAAACCCCCCGATTTCCCGTCATAAGCGATGGAATATTATTTTTATAACAAATTATTATAATGTAACACAATAACGCAAGGAAAATGAGTGGGAACGGGAAGAGAGGGAAAAAATTAGAAAGAGCGGAAGAAGAAAGAAGGAAGAAAAATAGGGAAAAAGGAAAGGATAAAAAAACACACACACACAACATAAAGAAAACCCCAATAACAAAGCACATACGGAACCTCATCAAGCCATCCCATCGAGACACCCCAACAGTACGCCCCAAATAACCAAAACCCCCCGCCTAAACCCACCCTCTAAACCCGCATGTCTACCAAATAGGGCGCATTCGCCCACGGAGCATCCCATCCCATCTCCTCCTCAACATCCTCCCGCTCCACCCAAACAGCCTCTGGGCCTCTCATCATCGACGCCGCGCGTAACAAGATCACACGCGCCTGAGCCCGCTGCAAAGCCACACCTATGGCCGCTTTAAGTGATCCGAGCAAATAAGCCGAGAAACCCTTTCCCGTAGCCCTCGTCGCCCCTTTCGTCTTCGCTACCTCAATCTGCGCATCGCCCTGTTTCTTAAGCCACCGTCCAAAACTCCCCCCCAAGCATCCCCATGTCTCAGCAATGAGAGGTGTAAACAGCACTCCTCTATGACGCTGTAGAAGCAATTTGTATTCCGCGACCTTCCGCTTTTCCCTCTCTCTAGCTGCAAAACCCACCTTGCGGCCAATCTGTTCATGGTGCTGCGCTGATAACGAGGTAGGGTCTACCACACTAACCTCCAGTGCATGCTCCTCCCCCTCCCTCAGTCTCCGAACCGCCACATCAACCCATTTCCCTGGGAGCAACGTGTCGTCTTCCATGGTCACGACCCCACCCGCCACTTTAGCTATCTTCGCCACCACAAACTTAACCGCATCGTGAACACGAGAAGGTGCATACTGGTACTTGCAACGGAGGGCCAGAGGGATCAGCAAACTCAAACCCACGCATGCACTTTCCGGCCACTATCAGCTGCTGTATAGGGAGACCTAGGCGTATGGATGCGCGGATGCTCCACTCGGCTGCGGTGAAGGTAGCCTCTTCATGAGAAGGAATGGCAGAGACCCACGCCCCTGCCCCTGGGCCCTGAAGGGATGTCAAACGGGCCAGGGTGGCATCGTTGTGGGCCATACCTTGAAGAGACTGCAGGCTCTCAACCGCTAGGCGACGGTGCTGTGTGGGGAAAAGCAGCACAGGGGGGTCAGCAGTGCACAAGGCAAGGGGTGGCATCTCTTGCCGGATCGACTGTAGAAGCAGCTCCACCCGCCCTCGCAAGCCAGGGATCCAGCAAGGTTGCAGCCTCGGCCATGCGGAAAAACTCTTCAAACATCCACTCCTCCCCTGCCACCCCCATCCAAGCCACATCGCTCACTGCTTGGCACCTGCCACATGCTACGACAGAGGATTAAGATCAGCTGCAGATCGAATGCCAAACCCTTCAAGTCTGGCAGGAAGGTGCAGCTGTAGACGGGCCATCTGCGACTTTTCCGAATCGCGATCCCAGGTATTATCTGGAATCAGCTGCTTAAAGCAATCCTCAAGCTTTGTGTCCCAATCCCGGAAAGCCTCCACAACCTCAGGTCGTGGAGGCATCGTCCGTGTGAGGTAAATCGGGCGCGCTGACACTGCGATCGCCAGCAAATGGGACGCAATCTGTGGGTGGTCAAGCAGAGGAAGCCAAAGGACAGGTGCATGCAGCTGCGTCAGCCGGCCTCGCAGGCTAGCCACCTCCCAGTCCTCCTCCCCAATGGGAACCCCTACTACGGTGAGCCCCGTCCATGTCTGCTGCATGCCGGGCGGGACGGTCTCGTTCCTCTCCTCCCCCTCCTGGTCCACCCCTCGCTCCCATAGCTTACACTTACGCGGTTGCACCTCCAAACCAAGCCCGCCCAATCGTTCCCGCAAGGCCTCATGGCTGCTAGCACCATCATGGGTGAGTAGAGATGGCGGAACAAAAGGCATGTGCGAGAACCTCCGCTCCCGACCTGGACCCGACTCCAAGCTAGTTATACGGAGCGAAGTACGACATCATCTTCGGGCAAAGCACGATGCACATGGCCCGAGAGTATGTGGGGGAGCACGTCGCCTATAGCCGCCGGGCGAACGTCACAATTCGGCTTCCACAAGGTTGGACGCACTCAGCCAGGGTCGCACGCACTCTGCTACCTCTCCCTTGGTCACACTGGGTGAAGACCCTTAGCAGATGAGGCAGGTATGTGGGCTCAGAGAGAAAAGTGTCGCGCAGGTGCTCCGTCACCCACCCCGACGGTCCTGGTGCGGGCGCTTTAGCCGCTGAGTGGATCGCCTGGCCGAGTACCTCCACTGAGAGCTGTGGGATAAGGGAAGGCTCGACCGTCTCCTCCTGCACCCACTCCGGAATGGAGGTCTCGCACGATGGGTGTTTCGCTCGTAGCGCGTCCACCATGTGCTGAGAGGGCTGAGAGATGCTACCAGCACTAAGAAACGCCAAACCCCGACTCCATTCTCCCACTTTGCACCTTGTACGGCAACGAGTCAGGTGCACTGCGTCAGGATCATGCTCGGGAGGGGGGGGGAAGGACAAGGGGCGAGCCGCCGGTTGCATTGCCGCCACAGCCAACTCAAACAGCTGCTGCCAATCCTCGGCCCAAACTTCTCCAGCCGCTCTCTTATTGCCGCCTTGTGCTGCTGGCCTTGCCCACTTAAGGCGAGAAAAGGCAAAAAAGGACAAGGATGCCGCCTCGTCGGCTGCCTTTGACTGAAGCCGCTTTAGGACACAAGATAGTGCATCAAGCACCCCCAGTCTTGCGCGCTATGAGATGCGACGCATGATTCTCCCTGGCACCAATTCGATTCCAAAAAACGACTCCCTGTCCTATGTAGGAACTGCGGCCCACACCTCTTCACTGATATCACGTGGTGGTGGAGGTTCGCCGTCCGAGTCATCTCTGACGTCGCGTGTCAATCCAAGCATCTGCGCACGGTGCTGGGCGTCCGCTGCCTTGGAGGCCGACATATGGCGTGTGGCCTTTCCTCTCTCCATGAACGTGCGATAACATGTTTCGCACGGGATGCGTGGCGGGGGTGTCAGCGTAGGGTCTGGGTGCTCCTCCCCACTTGAAACACGCCAGCAAGACCCGTTTGCTTGACTCCATCTCCATCTCCCCCTCTGGCAGCCTCGCAAACTGCAGCCCTTTGGGTAGCACCTGCTGTTCTCCACTCTGCAGCTGCTACTGCCCTCCGTTCTGCGGTTGCTGCTGCCCTCCACTCTGCAGCTGCTGCTGCCCTCCGCTCTGCAGATGTTGTTGCCCTCCGCTCTGCAGCTGCTGCTGCCCTCCGCTCTGATTGGGCTGCTGCCCTCCGCTCTGCAGCTGCTGCTGCCCTCTGCTCTGCAGCTGCTGCTGCCCTCCACACTGCAGGTCCTGCTGCACTCCTCTCTACAGCTGCTGCTGCCCTCCGCTCTGCAGCTGCTGCTGCCCTCCGCTCTGCAGCTGCTGCTGCCCTCCGCTCTGCAGCTGCTGCTGCCCTCCGCCCTGCAGCTGCTGCTGCCCTCCACTCTGCAGCTGCTGCTGCCCTCTACTCTGCAGCCGCTGCTGTCCTCCGCTCTGCAGGTGCAGCTGCCCTCCGCTCTGATTGGGCTGCTGCCCTCTGCTCTTTAGCTGCTATTGCCCTCTTCTCTGATTGGGCTGCTGCCCTCCGCTCTGCAGCTGCTGCTACCGCATCCCCACCGGCGGCTGTCGGCCTCTTTCCCGGCCCCCCTGCTGTCCGCCCAATTGCAGGTCCCACCGGCCCCCCACCGGCGGCTCCCGCTGCCTGTCTCCCTCGCCGCCCTCCGACGCCTCCGTTCCTGCTGCCATGCGAGACGTGGCACGACTAAGGGGAAGTCGGCGTCGGTCGAGCTGGCACTGTGCCGCGTTTTTCACTCAGGTTGGCCACTTCTGCAAGTGTCGTGCTGTTGTTACAAGCGCCTACAATGCTCTTCCCAAGCTGCCCGCGCAGCCTCCGATGCCACTTCGGCGACCAGATCCCTGTCGCTTATTGCTTCTCCCCCTTCTTCGTTGACGGCCGAAGGCTCGGAGTCGCCGCTCTGACCAGCCCGGTTGCTAGGGGGGTCTTTGAGGAATTGTCCACCTGTAAATGCTGAAATTGGGCGGTTCGCTTTATAGCACCGCCTCTTGGGTGGTTTGCCGAAGAGGCAAAGAATGTCTTCATGGTGGAGGCGACAGATGCGTGGGCTCTGGAGCGCACCCTCAGGCCCCCCCCGTCTTTTGTGGCCAGCCTTTAGGCGGAGCGACCCCCACACTGCTGCCCTGTCTACAGTCGCTCTGACTGCCCCCGATGGGCCCCGTCAAGCCGCTGTCTAAGCCGTCCACCACCTAGACCCCGGGATCCCCCGGGCCTGGGTCGTCTTCCATGGCTCCAAGCCCTGGCCAAAGCGTGTTCGTCTACTCGTTTGTTAAGAGCGTTGTGCTCACGCTCGGTCGCAGGTGCCGACGGCCTCGCGGCTAGCCCGTCGTGCGATGGACCTTAGTCGTGTACGTACTCGAGGTCTCGGGGGGTTCCTGCGGCGATTCCGCGCTGCTGAGGCTAGATCCTGCTGCCTGGTGGCGTCCAGGTGCTGCTAAGGGGCGATTTTGCGCTGCCTAAGGCGTCTTGCACTGTTGAGGCTAGATCGCGCTGCCTGGTGGCGTCGAGGCGCTGCTAAGGGGCGATTTCGCGCTGCCTAAGGCGTCTGGCGCTGCTGAGGCTAGATCGCGCTGCCTGGTGGCATCGAGGCACTGCTAAGGGGCGATTTTGCGCTGCCTAAGGCGTCTAGCGCTGCTGAGGCTAGATCACGCTGCCTGGTGGCGTTGAGCGGCATGAAAGATTTTGGTGAGCAGGTTTCATTTCAGCCTGGTTGTTGTTGCCAACGCAAAAGTCCTACTCACGGAGACACCACCACTACCCCCTACATACAAGCCTAAGTTCTACCACTATGACGAGGCAGGCATGCTCTTCGGGACCGGGATTGAATGGGATGCGATTGAACGGTAAAACGTAGGACTCTTGTATCTTTTCTGGTGTTTCCACATTGTGCCTTGGAAGTTCTCACATCCTTTCATTGTTTATACAGGTTGGTAGCTAACAAGATTCATCGTGTCCAATCGGGACTTTGTGAGCAAGATAGTCTGGCTAGGGTCAAGAAAGTTCAATGGCACATATTACAGGTACCGTCTCGCCAGCCGTGGCCATTTTATCACACTCTTTGCATTTCATTGTTTCTTATTCGCAACGCTGTTGGTGCTTCTGTAGACTTCGGAGATCCCATAGCAACCGCTTGGTAGTCAAGACTGTGGTATATGCACATGCATGTTTCTTTGATCCCTTGTAACTCGTGACTTTCGGAAACTTGAAAGGCCTCTGTACCTAGTGATGGATCGGACAATCGGGCAGGCTTACATTCTGCGTTGTCATCACTTCTACATGGTGCACTGCTGCTGCAATTACAGGCGGAAGGTAACCGCCCATCGTAAGGACCATACCGTAGGAGGAGAGAGGAGGGGTCTGTAACCATAAAGGCAGGAGCTCCAACAATTCTAAATGAGCTAGAGCAGCGACTGGAGATCGTTAGGCTTAAACATGAGGTTCAGGAGCTGTGTGAGGGGATTGCAAACATTCGGCAAAAAACGGACCACTTACAATCGGTTCTATCTGCCAGACTGGACCAACTCGAACACGGTCTACAATAACACTAGTCTTGTTGACGCAATATGCGTGCTTATATGTGTGGTAAAGGATACAGCAATAAGCAGGATGGTGTATGTATATTTGGCACTTGTATACGTCCAGATCATGTGCATTTGACATTTTCAGATCACCATGGGCGATGTTTGTCCCCAACTCATTGAACCCTCGTCAAATGCATGTGTTACTAGTAATGTGCAGACTATTGAACACGGTTGTGTGAATTGCGAACGAGTTGAGTGGCACATACATGGACGTGCATGAAGGCATTCTTGTATCAGCATCCTATCGACCAAGGGAACAGGCTCGCTATAGTGTAATTATGTACAATACCACTGCATCTACATATATATAGTTTGAGAATGATATCCATGAAATACGTACCACGAACGTATGGCTGTGGTACGTGGTTTGTGTCCGTACATTGCTTTGGACCAGGTTCGTTCCACAAGGCTTCTGATTGCAAACCTATAAGGGCAGAACGATCCAATGTAAACTAGTTCCACGCAATAACATTTCCCACTTCGACATGCTACTCAACTTGTGACATATGTTTGGGGTCTACAAAAAATTGGTTGCTGGCATGTTGGGTTCGGGGGTTATGGGCGCACTCATTTGTCACACAAACATGCATTTCTTTCACATTGGTCTCCGGATGGGTTTTAAACGATAGGGTGCCATACTACTAAACGTACAAGACATGTAAAGTTTGGACTCATGTCACATGCCATCCAAAACTGATGCGAATGCAACATGGTAGTGAGACGCCGTCTCATTAATATGTTTGCCCATAAGTAGGTATAACCTAATTAGAGTTATAACCTCATCCCACCTTGATCTTAGTTCATTCAATCTCGTCCAATTTCTAAAAGACTAGGTGTCATAGTTGGTATTTGATGCTTCCCACTACCACAGTTGCGATGCGTACAATTGTACCAGGCTTGGTGGCGTTTATACACGGTACAGACGCATCGGTTTCCTCTTCTTGTCATCCATGGCTGATGTGTTGGTAGTCTGCTTTATTCGCTGTGTATTGTGGCATTGTTCTCATTGGATCTGGCTCATTACAACATTTGCTGAGTGGTTGGGCACAAGCTAGTACATTGTAATTATGACGTGAAATGTGTGAATAAAATATGTCACGTTGTCTAGGCAGCATTTATCCATGTGGGTAAGATATAGGTTGTGTGAAGAATATCCATCAATTTAGAATCCCTGGCCAACGTAATATGGAGAGTAACTTGCAGACATCTACAGTGGTGTTGAAGACATCTACATTTTGTGGAAGGGATCAAAAATTGTACTGCAATGTTAAAGTGCGTCGTGTAATGCCTGGCAAAGTACCGTGACCTTGTAATCTGTGATTTTTTAATAGGGTTGCGTGGTTTTCATTCACATGTTAGTTTCTGTTGTTGCAAAAATTTGTCTTTATCCATGAGTATACCCAGCCGTTCGGATGTTGTAGATCTATGTGGCGTGTGTGTGGTTGTCGTAATAAAATTATCGGCCTATCTCGTGGAGCATTTTTGAGCTATTTCGCTTAGGGTGACGGAGTCGTTTATCCGCGATTAAAATAGGGATTCTGCGCATGATACGCATTCATGGACCAATCACAATTGATGCTTGTCTTGAAAATCCATTCGCAATGCGACTCTGTTAAGATTATATAACTCTGGGTCTAGTGTTGTGTATTTTTCTATGTAAAGCAACTATTTTTCATATCGAGATCAACACAATAGCGGAAGTAGACGTGCACGTGAAGTTTTTTTGCTACATCAATTGGGCAACTAAGAATGATTATGTTTAAGTTATAGTTCCGAATTTGCGAAACGGATTGGTCATCGATTTATCCAAATGTCGCATTCGATGTGGTGGATTCGATACTGTAAATTACGATCAAAATCTCATATCTTGTGTCGGCTACCATGAAGTCGTTCCAGTTCTTGTCGTCTGAATCGCGAGCTGTCTGTGCTATTTAACACGACGAAACACTCTAACTCACGACGTCGACATGCTCGCCAGCAATATTCGAAATGGTGTTGAAGAACATCTGAACAGGTGGTTTGCTGCCAAATTTTGTACAGTTCGGTCGACAAACTCGCGAATCACAACATGTATGGGCGGCAACTGGGCTAGTGATTTGAGTCTGAGTATACTAGCACGATAATTAAGTGTAATGTAATGGACGTGCCTCCAAACAACAAGTTCGGACAAAAAACACATTTACGCTTGTTAGCTGTAGAAAACGTCTAGATCCGGTACATATTACTGTTGTACTACATATGCTAGCTACATTGACTAATACCGACGGCTCGTGCACTACTCTAGAATTATCAAGGCATTGCAGATAGTCTAGTACAACTACCATCAGCTACATTACTCATGGCTCACCCCACCATGTGGTACACACCTCCTGCAGCCCAGTCGAAGCCATACTTCTGGGTGCAAGTTGTGGAGTTCTGGTTAGGACCCAAGCATGTTCTGCAGTGATAGTTCCCCGGCGGAGCATCCCTGCACCTGTAAGAAGGGGGGTGGCCAGACCCCTACAAGTGAAAGTAGGAGCATCACACACTCCCTGAGGCACAGGTGTTATCTGTGCCATCAGGGTGTCGATGAAGGGGTGTGGCCACCTGGGGAACTTGCCAAGCTGGCAGCCTTGACTGGTCTTCCAAGTTCAAGGAAATGCCATGGACTTTACGGTCCTACGTGTTCAGGGGTATGAACCTGGTGTAACCAAGGGGTACCAAGATTCATTCCCCCCAATGAATCACAATAGCCATTGGTCTTAAACAATCAAGACTCAAAATCATTGGTCCGTTTTGATTCCCCTCTCCCGAGCAAGCCGCGAGTCCACGAAATTCAAAGTGAGATTGGAGGAGGATTGAAGCCGTGTTTCTTGAATTGGACTAAGGGTGATAAATTCGAAACCAACTATGATTCATATTCGTATCAGTGAATAGTGAAACAAAACAATATTCGCAACCATGGGTATGAAATTCCATCCGTGAAATTTTGAACGCAACCTAAAAAATCATTTCACAACCAACATTTTTTAGACAACCTCTTCTTACACACATCCAATTCCTCCTCGACACATTTCCAACTAGCAACTTTAGACTTTTAAGGATGCCGACAGCACCAAGGAATATTGCTTTCACTAGAGAGCAAAAGCTAGAGATATTTGCATTAAAGGAGCAGAATAAAGACATGTGTCACAACGACATAGTAGCGTGGTGTGTTAGAAAATACAATAAGAGACCATGCGGTACTACAATCTGTAGAATTTATAAAGATGCCATGAAATAGAAGAATAGCACATTACCTCTCTCTCGAAAATGCGAGCGCTATGGTCATTAGAATCCGTTTCGCATGTGGATGTAGGATGTAACAATGTCCACATTTGTCTCATTTTGTGTTCTCCTTGGTTGTCGTCTCCATTTTCAGATTGTTTCACAATGGCTCAATGGTGTTCATTCTTGAATGGTGAATGAGGACCAACGCATTGCACTACTTGTGGACAACTCAAGCTCTCATAAGTTGATCGGCCTTGAAGGTGTGGAAGAGTACGAGCATTACGGGATCAAGATCGTGAGTTTGAGAATGTTCGAATCATTTAGCTTCCTCCCAATTGCACCTCCCATGCTCAACCGCTAGACCAAGGCGTGATTTCCAAGTTTGAGAATGCGAACAACCCCGACGCACGAAAGACGTTACAACCCGAGCTTCGAACCGCGATCGTGTGGATGATGTGGAGTGTGGCTCAACTCCAGCCACTAAGAGCTCGTCGTGTTCTGCACGTAACCCTCAAAAGCGTAGGCTACTCTTGTTCGTGTTATGAGCAGACCCTTCACTCGCACGCTTTACAATTGTCTACCTTGCTCATTACCCCATTCCGTTAGACCGAGCTACCTTCATTTGCTGTTAAGTGCTTCACCAGTCACGTTCGAACTCTGTCCGATTAGTAGTTCCACTAGCTCATATTAACAAGATTACGAGCTTCAGACCCGCCACAACAGCGTGATCACTTTTCGTTTTAGTTTCTTTACAAATCATATGCTTCATCCACTTCCTGCAACCCCAAATGCCTACGGGCAGGCATGACGACCCCGTGAAAGTCAGAGACGAAGAGGATGGCGAGCTCGTCGAGCTGGATGCTGAGTCTGACCACATAGATGCTCTTAAGGTCCCTGGTGCCCGCTACAATTCGCGTAATAGTGGCGGCCAACAGCATAAACGCCCAAAGACGACTGGAGCAGAACAACAACAGACCACTGGCCCGTGAACTAAAGCGCACCAATCACGAGTCACAGAAGAACCCTATTCCTTCGCTCCACCCCCTCCAAGTGCGTTACCCCCGGCACAGGATCTTATAGCCGATATGGCCTGAAGCAACAAGCAGTTCCCGGGCATTACCGCAGCGTGCTCACCAAAGAAAGAACCATCGGTGAAGAGTGTTAACTGGCCCACGAAGATGGTTTAGAATTGGCATGGATTCGGCACTACGTTGAACGTGGTCGACACACTCCACGTGCAGAATGCGGCACCAATCACGAACACCGCCTTGGATTTCCACAACATGTAAGTGCCGCAATCGGTTTGGGGATATCACATTACGTGAAAACATAATTAACAAGGTCAAGTATTTCACACACAATCTCACAATCCCCTAAGCTCAACCCTCCCTGTACACCCTGCAGGTACCTTGGCAGAATCCTGGACATACGCCATCCAAAATTTGAGAACAGAAAAACATGGATCGCGCTTGATGTGAAAGCTTACGACTACATGGCGTCACAGATGAAGCTTATAGCTTGCTGCGAAGACAATGACACCTTCTTGCGCTTCGACTAAGTGGCACCTTTTGCCGCGGCTGAATATGTGTTGCAATGACCCGAATGCATGTTAACGACTATCCCCTTCTGACCTCTTCTGTCGTGTTTCTCTCAGATTCATTTCAGCATGTTTGTTCTTGAAAACGCAAGCACGCTTGTCGCATCGTCCGATGGTGGAGATGTATCGCCCCCCCTTCCCCATCTATGGCTATATGATTCAACAGGCCATCATGCAGCCAACCCCGCCGTCATCACGAATGTTCGCTTATAAGTGTAGGAGCAGTGTGTGTGTGTAAACATAATGCCGCAACCCTGTTAATCTATTTACATGCTTTTCAGCGGCAGGACTCTTGAATCGGAGCTGAATCGTGCCTTCCTCGAACTTTCTCGAACTGTGGTCGAGTCCCAGATTGGTTCCATCCCGTGTCGAGCACTCGATGTAAGACAATTGATTAACCAACGTTCTTACATGTAATTCTTTTAGGGCCATGCGCTCGTAAAATTACATTTACTAACCTCACTCTATTGATGTTCACAGCTCACTTAGGAGATTCCGCGGCAGCACAAGAAGAGTCTCGACAGTGGCATCAACTCTGCCATGTACCTACACTTGCATGTGACCACCAGCTTTCAACGCCTCAGCGGTCCTATCGCCTTTTCAACATCTCCCTTGCGTTTTCGTCGCGACTGGCGGGCAGACATGTGCGCCCATATCTCGGACGATCTGTTGTTTGCCCTTCAAACTGCGGGATTCAAGCTTCCCCCACAGAAGCTTAGACGTGAAGGCGCCGTACCTATCAGTGCAGACATGTCGGAGATGAGCGGTGTTGTCCGGGAGACGAGCTCCGAAGTGCAGAACCTGAAGAAGGAAGTCACTGTCCTGCGCGCCGATTATGCCGACCTGCAGTCGAAGTTCAACAGCGTGAGCTTGCAGCTGTGTGAGCGCGTGGCGGCACTGGAGAAGGCTCTGGAGACAGCGAACAAAGAGGGCATAGTGGGCATGCCTCGCCAGCTAGACGTGGCCTCTCCCTCTAAGCTGGTGGACTCTAGTCCAGTTCTGGGACCTAGAGACACTGCGGCCTCCCCCCTTGCAGGATCTTGCCAAACCTCGTGGATTGTGCCCAACGAGGAGGTAGCGCCGCCGAGACAGCACTAGCGTGAGCTGTCAGAATGTTATTGTCTAGCCTGCAGTGGGGTGCTCAATAGTGAGTACAACCCCTTAGGGTTTCCTATTTGTACCAACCTGCTTGCTAGTTCAACCATCCTCATTCTCATTTTTCTTCTTCAATTCTCCTTCGTATACCCTAAACCCTAGTTCTAGGGCACACCCTACCTACTCTATGTGTGGGCCTAGGCTACTAAGCCTAGGCCCCACTCCTAGTGATTCTGACATGGTATCTAGAGCGAGCATGATCCTGCCGCCTAGCTCAACGGGCCCACCAACTGCTTCCGCTGCCGTACTTTCCGCCGCGCGCTCCGTGGTGCGCGGCGCTGTATTTTTCTTCCCGCCGCGCGCTCCGAGCGCGTGGCGGCTTTTTCTGCCCGCCGCGCGCTCGGGGCTCGCGGCGGCTTCACCGTCCGTCGAGGCGCCCTCCGGGGGGGGCCTGCCCGCTGCTCCCCCCCCCGTCGCTCGTCGCGGCGCCTTCAGGGGGCCCGCCCGCTACTCCTCCCCGTCGCTCGTCGCGGCGCCTTCAGGGGGCCCGCCCGCTGCTCCCCCCCGTCGCTCGTCGCGGCGCCTTCAGGGGGCCCGCCCGCTGCTCCCCCCCGTCGCTCGTCGCGGCGCCTTCAGGGGGCCCGCCCGCTGCTCCCACAGTCGCCCGTCGCTCGCGCCGCCGCCCCTCCTGCAGCTCGCGACGCCGCCCCCACAGCAGCTCGCGACGCCGCCCCTGCAGCAGCGCGCGAGCAGCCCCTGCGCCAGCGACCCGCCCCTGGAGCAGCCGCCCCTGGTGCAGCCGCCCCTGGCCCCTGCGACGCCGCCCCTGCAGCAGCCGCCCCTGGAGCCGCCCACCACTGCAGCAGCCGCCCCTGGAGTCGCCCGCCACAGCAGCAGCCGCCCCTGGAGCCGCTCGCCACTGCAGCAGCCGCCCCTGGAGTCGCCCGCCACAGCAGCAGCCGCCCCTGGAGCCGCCCGCCACTGCAGCAGCCGCCCCTGGAGCCGCCCGCCACTGCAGCAGCCGCCCCTGGAGTCGCCCGCCACTGCAGCAGCCGCCCCTGGAGTCGCCCGCCACAGCAGCAGCCGCCACTGGAGCCGCCCGCCACTGCAGCAGCCTCCCCTGGAGTCGCCCGCCTCTGCAGCAGCCGCCTCTGGAGCAGCCGCCCCTGGAGCAGCCGCCCCTGGTGCAGCCGCCCCTGTACCCGCGACGCCGCCCGTGGAGCAGCCGCCCCTGGTGCAGCCGCCCCTGGACCTGCGCCGCCGCCCCTGGAGCAACCGCACCAGCAGCAGCCGACCATGCAGCTGCCCGCGACGCCGCTCCTGGACCCTGTGCAGTCGTGCTCAGTCTTGCCCGCGCCCTCGTGCGCTCTACCCTACCTGCTCCGCGCTGTTGCTCTGCACGCGCGGTTGCCCGCGCCCTCGTGCGCTCTACCCTACCTGCTCCATGCTGTTGCTCTGCACGCGCGGTTGCCCGCGCCCTCGTGCGCTCTACCCTACCTGCTCCGCGCTGTTGCTCTGCACGCGCGGTTGCCCGCGCCCTCGTGCGCTCTACCCTACCTGCTCCGCGCTGTTGCTCTGCACGCGCGGTTGCCCGCGCCCTCGTGCGCCCTACCCTACCTGCTCCGCGCTGTTGCTCTGCACGCGCGGTTGCCCGCGCCCTCGTGCGCTCTACCCTACCTGCTCCGCGCTGTTGCTCTGCACGCGCGGTTGCCTGCGCCCTCGTGCGCTCTCCCGCCCCGGCCCCCCCCCCCCCCCCCCCCCCCTGCGTCCCCTGGACAGGAGGGTGTGGGGGTGGCGGGTGTGGGGGTGCTCCTTGTGCGTCGCCCCTACCTTCTCCTCCGTCTCCCACTGCTGCAGCTGCCGCTGCGGGGGGGTGGATGTGTGGGAGACGAGGGAGTGGCGCTAGGGGGGTGATGTGGGAGTGGAGCTAGAGGTGACACTGGGGGTGTGTGTAGGGGGGTGTGGGACAGCTGGAGGAGGTTGCAGCACCGTGTGTCTGCAGCTTCAGTCGTCGTCTCCAATCTTCTCTCCCTTCACAGTTCCTCCTCCTCCTCACTTGCCCTCTGTGATAGCCTCTAGCTTTGCTCATATTTGTGAACTATTGCACTGCCTGCTCATTGTGCTGATTGCACCCCACTTTGGCTATGGGGGTGTGTCAGAATGTTATTGTCTAGCCTGCAGTGGGGTGCTCAATAGTGAGTACAACCCCTTAGGGTTTCCTATTTGTACCAACCTGCTTGCTAGTTCAACCATCCTCATTCTCATTTTTCTTCTTCAATTCTCCTTCGTATACCCTAAACCCTAGTTCTAGGGCACACCCTACCTACTCTATGTGTGGGCCTAGGCTACTAAGCCTAGGCCCCACTCCTAGTGATTCTGACATGAGCCCCCTCCCTACTCACCCGCCCCCGCTCCTTCACAGCCGCATCAGCCTAGCGTGCCACCAAGGCAGGACGCGGTGTACTATCAGCCTGGTATATCTCGACCTGCCCTGCCGCAGCGTCCAGTCGCTCCACTCCAACTGCACCTCGCCCACCTGCTCCCATATACCATCAAGGTTTCGCAGCCTTCTATGCCTCCTTATTCTTCATCGCCCGGGATGTCGTTTTACTGGCAAGGAGCTCCACCGCAGCACGCAATCCCCCCGCAGCAGTCGTACCCACCTCCAGCTATCCCGAGTATGAGTGGCGCGGGTGAAAGCGGCGGGGAATGGATGCGCGATTCCGGAGGCAAGGCAGGTGTAGTGGGAGCTGCTTCCGATGCCTTCAACCATGGACATGCGAAGTCCAAGTACACGGGGGTTACCTGGGGTGCAGATGCTTGGTATGCCAAGCTCTTGATGCCCGCCCCTCAAATCCCCATTCGCATGGGTCCATTCCTGAGTGAGAAGGAGGCAGCCAAGGGATACAAGGCTGCAGCTCTGGTGGTTCGGCCGAAAGGATATCGCATCTAGCGAAGCATTGAACTGACCCAGTCGGAGCAACAGTTGCTGACTGGGTGCACAAGGAAACATGTGGTAAGCCTAGTCGAGGGTGGACTCTGGCACAGGTGGCGCGAATGGTGGCAGCTTATGCCGGAGCTTGCACCGGCTTCTCGGCTACAGGTTCCTCACGTAGCAACGATGCTGCCTCCACGGCCGCAAGCACTGCCGAGCAACAGCCAGCCAACACAACCTCCGGGCATGGGCCTCTCTTGTGCTCAAGGTGGTCACCAGCAATACTTGAAAAGGCATCAGCACTATAACTGAGGTACGAGATTAGCGTGTGTTAGATCGACTTATCCACATCATTACTAACCATGTTTGTTGTGTGTGTATTTATCATAGGTGAAACACCAGCAACAATGCGGAGTGTACATCACATGTTTGAATCTCAAATGTTTGCTAGCTCACATCTCTGTGTTACCTCTCATAGATGCAACGGTTTTAGGGTTTTCAACTTGCTGTAGTTTGCAATGAATTTTCTGTGTAGATCTGAATTCTACGGTTTTGATGCATCGCACGTTGAACGTGCATGGGCATACACACGACTCTGTTCACACACTCTATTTAGTTTTGTAGCTAAAGTTTTTTGCAGCAAAGGAACATACGAGTCACATTGTTTGTCTTTGACTGTTTTTTAACTGTCAACGACTAAGCCACTACAGTAGTGCTGAAATTAATCACGCAGGGTGTTTATTAACGATTAACGGCATCGCGATTATTGGCCAATCATTCTCGAGATCGACTGGGGATATGATCAAAATAAAAAACGGGGTGATCGGTAACACCGTGCGGTGCACGCACACTGCATCATGCAGGTCAAAACATCACGAGTTGTTGAACCCTCCTGCATACCATTGGTCCACAATGAAACACACAAAATCACACGATAAATACCACCGTGCATCACAAATGAACACCCAGGCGCGGTGAATTCGAACGTGTTCTGTGTTGTTCTAGCTCGAGTGTGTTTAAAACACGAATTCTGGCACGTTTGATCAAAAGAAAACTAGCCACGTCAACCATTTTTTAAGCTCGCGAATGCAAATTTGCGCACCACCAAAATTTGATGGTAAAAATTCTGACAGACAGAATTTAACGAAGTAAGACCCCGCGTAAATAGTACGGTGCAGGCTTCACGCACGACGCCTTAGCTACAACAATACTCACCACGCAGGTCGTAAAGCTTCAACCATCTACGAGCCTAGATTCACACTTACCATGAACAATACTCTTTACGGCGCTTATGTTCCAGGACCTGCTATGAGTGCTACGCCAGAATGCAGTGGCACGGCAAAGCAGGGCGGATACAGGGGATGTTCCTGAAACGACACTGGCGCGGTTCGAACGGACGGTGAACGAGAGTAACACGGGTTACTTAGCACTGGTTATGGCAGCAGCAGAGGAGGAAAAACTGAGTTCGGAGCTACCTGCAGCAGTAAAGGAGGTGTTGGAGCAGTACAAAGACATCATGCCAGACGACCTACCTGCAGGAGTACCTCCAGCGTGCACCTATAAGCACGAGATCGTGGAGGAACCAGGTGCGAAACCCGTCTCACGTGCACCATACCGACTGAGTCCGACCGAATTGATAGACATGAAGAAACAGATAGAGTATCTACTGGACAGACAACTGATCCGCCCATCCACCTCTCCCTACGGCGCACCAGTTCTCTTCACTCCGGAGCCAGACGGTAGTTTCCAGATGTGCATCAACTACCGCGCACTGAACAAACAGACAGTCAAGAACAAATACCCTAAAACGCGCATAGACGATCTTCTAGACCAACTGCGTGGTGCGACGATGTTTTCGAAGCTAGACCTACGGTCGGGTTACTGGCAGATCAAGGTGGCAGACAACTCGATCCACAAGACGGCGTTCCGTACCAGATACGGCTCCTACGAGTACTTAGTTGTGCCGTTTAGACTCTGCAACGCACCGGCGACGTTCCAGGCAGGGATGAACCACATTTTACGGCCCTAGCTGGACAAGTGAGTAGTAGTATACCTGGACGATATACTGATATACTCCAAGAATATGGAGCACGTGGAGCATCCACGGAAAGTCTTTGAGATCCTTTAGAAAAAAAAGTTCTACATGAAGAAGGTGCAGTTTCTCGGGCACATGGTGAGTGCGGAGGGCGTACACGTGGACCCGCAGAAGATCAAAACCGTCAAGAAGTGGAAAGTTCCAGAGAACGTGAAAGATTGATAGTAGTTCCTACGCTTCGCCAAATACTACAACAGATTCGTGCCGTAGTACGCTAAGATAGCAGCGCCACTGACCAACCTACTGAAAAAGGATACGCCCTACAAATGGGATACTCCTCAACAGCAAGCCATGGAGCAGCTATAGACAGCACTGAGTACAGCGCCAGTACTCGTCCTACTGGACCATGACAGAAACAACGTGGTGGAAGCAGACGCTAGTGACCAAGCAGTCGGAGCAGATGCAGGATCACGGACGCGGTTTGCAGCCCATCGCCTACCTCAGTAAGAAGGAGCAGAACTAAACTACCCCATTCACGACAAGGAAGCCTTAGCCATAGTCGTAGCCTTCAAGGCGTGGAGGTGTTATCTAGAGGGAGCCAAGACCACAGTATACACTGACCACTGCAGCCTCAAATACCTGAAGTCTCAACCAACCGACGCTCTCACGACGACAGGTGCGGTGGGTGGATTTCTTGGAGACCCACTTCCACTACGACATCGTCTACAAACCTGGGCTACACAACAAAGCTGACAGAGTTGAGCCGCCCCGGACATTTAGTAGGCATCCAGCTCGACGGGATGAACCCTCTGCTCAAGGGTCTATTCCAACATGGGTACTCCGTGGACGCAGAGATCGCTACAGCAGAGAAACAGAAGTTGTTACAGTGGGAGAAAGACTTGGCTGTAAGAAAGGGAACAGGAAAGATTTCGGTACCAAACTATACCCCGCTCCGACAGATCTTACTGAACGAGTTCCACGATGTGGCATACACGGAACATTTTGAGAGCAATAAGACGTTAGTGGGAATAGTGAAATATTACTATTGGCCCCGGATGGCAGCAGACAGGCGATACGTGCTAGCGGATGAAGAGTAGCAAGCAGAAAAAAGCAGGGTTACTTCAGCCTCTACTCGTACCGGAGCAGCCATGGCAAGTTGTCAGCCTAGACTTCATTACTGGGCTTCCTTCGACCTCACGAGGGCATGATGCTATACTCGTGGTGATCGATAAGTTCTTTAAAATGAAACACTTCATTCCGACCAACGCCACGGCTACAGCTGAAGCAACTGCTCGCCTCTTCTTCGACCGCATCATCACCATCCACGGCATCCCCGCTACACTCATGTCAGACAGAGACCCAGAATTCACTAGTCATTTCTGGAGGGAACTCATGGGATTGTTGGGGACAAAGCTTGCAATGTCTTCAGCATATCACCCCTAGACTGACGGATAGACATAGCGACTCAATCAGGTGGTTGAACAGTTACTGCGCACAGCTTGCAAGGACGACATCAGCCACTGGGATCAACAGTTACCAACGCTTGAGTTCGCTTACAACAACGCGTCGCATGCGGCCACAGGGAAATCTCCTTTCTTCCTGTGCTATGGACGAGAACCACTTACACCACAGCAGCCAACTACACCGGCACACGTCCAAGCCGCACATGACTTCGTCACCACCATGCAGCAGCTATGGGAGAAGACACAGCGATGTCTCACCATGATGCAGAAATCTCAGAAGTAGTATGCCGATCGACAGTGACGAGATCACTCAGTAGCAGTCGGAGATCAGGTGCTTCTTGACACACGCAACTTGTACTTGTTGTTGTGATGCAATCATATGCATTCACGTCTGTCTGCCTCCCATCATGTGTTCGTGCGTTGCATGCGTGGTGTGAGCGTGTGCAAGAGTTTGTGTTTTGCGCGGTTTGGATTTCCTGAGTGTGTGTAAATGCTATTTGACTTGGGCAGATATCTGAAATGACTCTCCTGCTCAAGAGCTTTCTGACGAACCAAGAATCGTCGCGATCGGAGCAAGAACAAGAAAGTTACGAACGTTGGAGTTCGTATGCTTTCTGTACTTTGGTTGCGGCGACTGTGGGAACTTGTTGAGTGACTCATTATGGGGTACAGACTTTTGGGGTTGGGAAATTCGAACCCATCACTGTAGATTGCTGCCATGTGGTTGGGTGAAGCCAAACCAGGTTGGCAAGTGTGGCCAAGTGGGTTGAGGTGGATGGCATGAGTTGGGAAAGTGACAAATGTCAAAGGTGGGGTGCCTATAGAGAGGGGATTTGTGTGGCATGGGGTTTCCTTGGTTGGGGACTCCCTTGGGACCTTCCCTCTCGTCCTCCTCATCCCCTCCTACCTGGTTTAGTGCTACTCTAACTCTCTTGTGTGTGAACTTGTGAAAACTTGTGAAGTTCATTGTGGTTGAGTTTAATTTCTGTGGCAGCATACCCCCCTGTGTGCCTTCGGGACGCTTCGCGACCCACGGAACCTTCTAGTAACACCAGGGTTACTGTCTTTGTGTCGAGCCTATATATAGCCCCGCCTTGTACCCAGGTCCATTATTCAATAGTTTGATCTTTCCCGAACCAGAACCTCACAACATGGCGGAGCTCGACCGCGCACTCCACTACCTCGTCAGCACCCCGACAATCGGCCGAACCTACCACAAGACCGGAACCACGACGCCCAAGCTATTTGGCTACATCGATGCTGACCACGCCGGCAACTCTAACAACAGGCGCTCACGCACCGGCTACATCTACCGACTCGAGCCTATCGGACCTATCTCGTGGCAGTCAAGCAAACAGGAAGTAATCGCCCTCTCCTCAGCTGAAGCAAATTATATCGCACTCTGCTCAGCCACCAAGGAAGGATTGTACCTTCGCGAACTGCTGGAAGAAGCGAAGCTGGCTCAGTTACCCAGCTTCTCCCTGTTCTGCGACAACCAGTCAGCAATCCGCATGGCGAACAAGAATGGATTCGCGAACAAGACGAAACATATCGCCCTGCGATACTTCTTCGTGAAAGACGAGATCAAGAAGGGGAGACTCTGTCAGAATGTTATATTTGTCTAGCCTGCAGTGGGGTACTCTATAGCGAGTACAGCCCAATTTAGGGTTTCCTATATGTATCCTGCTGCTGCTTGTCCAAAGCCCCTCTTTCGTGTTCTAAACTTTTGCCTTTTGTTTCGACATGCTATCAGAGCGGTTACGCTCCTGGCCTGTGGGCCCGCCTACTGCTTCCGCTGCTGTCCTGTCTGTCGCGCGCCCCGTGGCGCGCGGCGCTTTTTCTTCCCGCCACGCGCTCGGGGCGCATGGCCGTTTTCTGCCCGCCGCGCGCTCGGGGCGCGCGGCGGTTTTCTGCCCGCCGTGCGCCCCGAGGCGCGTGGCGGTTTACTGCCTCGCACGTCACCCCGGGGACCCGCGCGTTTCCCCCCCCCCCCCCCCCCCCCCTTCGATCGTCGCGGCGCTCTGGAGAGCCGCGCGCGGCCCCCGCAGGCCCGTCGCGACGCCCTGGGGAGCCGCGCGCGGCCCCTCGCTGCCCCGTCGCGGCGCCCTGGGGAGCCGTATGCGGCCTTCGCAGCCCCGTCGCGAGCCCTGGGGAGCCGTGCGCGGCCCCCTGCTGCCCCGTCGCGGCGCCCTAGGGAACTGCGCGCGGCCCCCACTGCGCGAGTCTGGGGGTGTGTGCGCCGTCCCCTCCTCCTCCTCCTTCTCCGTCTCCCACTGCTGCAGCTGCCGCTGAGGGGGGTGGATGTGTGGGAGCCGTCGGAGTGGTACTAGGGGGGTGGCGTGTGAGCAGTGCTAGGGGTACAGCAGGGGGTGTGTGGAAGGGATGTGGGACAGCTGGGGGAGGTTGAGTGGAGGCAGCCGTCTTGTCGTCCGCAGCGCCTGTAGTCCGAGGTGTAGCCTGGTAGCCCAGAGAGCCTGCTGCGCTTGTCGCCCGTGGGTCCGTCCAGCTGCTCGTCTTAACGAGGAGCTAGTTACTCCTGTAGTCCGGAGCTCTGCGCCTGGTAGTCACAGTGTGTCTGCAGCTTCAGCCGTCGCCTCCCATCTTCTCGCCCCCACAGTTTCTCCTCCTCCTCACTTGCCCTCTATGATAGCCTCTAGCTTTGCTTATCATTGTGAACTATTGCTCTGCCTGCTAATTGTGCTGATTACGCCCCACTTTGGCTATGGGTGTGTGTCAGAATGTTATATTAATCTAGCCTGCAGTGGTGTACTCTATAGTGAGTGTCAGAAACTACAGGCAGGAATGAATGAACTAGCAGCAGGATGGGTACAAGTATGAAACCCTAATTTGGGTTGTACCCCATATGGGCTACCCCACTACAGCCTACACAATAAGCAGTATATATGTTTGACACATCCCCATATGGGCTACCCTCTGTGCTCCAGTCTGTGCTCCTGACACAAGGCAATGGCGGCCTTGTTGTCGACATACAGCACTGGAGGAGAACGAGGCCGCTCTCCCAAGTCGGTCAGCAGGTAGGTGAGCCAGCGTAACTCCTGCGCAGCCATGGCTGTGGCGTAGATTTCAGCCTCACAACTGGAGCTGAGAACAGAAGACGAGCGTGTGGAATGACAAGAAACTGAACCAGAGCCAAGACTGAAGGTGTAACCCTATGACGACCGCTGCGTAGCCTGGTCGTCAACCCAAGAAGCGTCTGAGTGCCCAATGAGGACAACGTCGCTTCGTCCTCCAAGCACGAGCCCCATGCCTGATGTGCTGCACAAGTAGCGCAGTACCCTCTTAGCAGCATCCATGTGCACCTTTCGGTGCCGACCAAGAGCCACGTAGCGAGCCAGAAGGCTAAGAGGGTACGCAAGGTCAGGTCGAGTGCAGGTCATCATGTACATGAGGCAGCCCACTAGCTCTGGGTAAGGACCACTCGGCTCTACGGACTCGTCCGAAGGTGGAGCTGAGAGCGAGTGACCTGTAGCCAAAGGAGTGGACTGTGCCGAGGACCAGGTGAAGCCGAAGCACTGAAGGACCTGCTGCACCATGTGTGACTGAGTCAGTGTGATGGTGCGGCGTGCTTTGTCCCGGGTGATCTGCAAGCCAAGGTAACTGCGCAGCTCACCCAGGTCTGTGCACGTGTGTCTCTTCTGCAGCTCCGACTTCACCTGAGCGAGAGCCTCAGTGTCAGTAGTGGCAAAGACCAAGTCGTTGACGTACACGAGGATGTAGAACGGCGGCAGCGAAGTGTCGGTGCGCAGAAACAACGACGGGTCAGCAGTCGAAGGAGCAAACCCAAGAGCCGCCAGTGTCGTCCTCAGTGTGTCGTGCCACTCACGTGGCGCCTGGCGGAGACCGTAGACTGGCCGCCGGAGGCTCCACTGGGTACCAGGAGGGAACGACCCAGTGAAGCCAGGTGGGCGGCGCATCCAGATCTCCTCGTGCAGGCTGCCCTGTAAGAAGGCTGTGCTGACGTCAAGGCAGTAAAGCTCGTAGTCACGCTGAGCGGCAACGTGCAGCAGCACCCGAAGAGTGGTCATCTTTGGGGTGGGGGAGAAGGTCTGGAAGAAGTCAACTCCCTCCCGCTGACTGAAGCCTCGAGCAACGTAACGAGCCTTGAAGACAGGCGGAGAACCCGACGGCCGCTTCACCCTGAAAATCCACATGCCATCGACGATGTTCGCCCAAGGAGGGGGAACCTCATCGACGTAGGTACCTGTGGACTTCCAGGATGCCATCTCTGCGTCCATGGCTGTCTGCCACTAAGAGGAGTAGGGACCCGAGATCGCCTCTGTGTAAGAGCGCGGGGTCGGGATGTCTGGAGCATCCGGGTCTCACTCGGGGGCAAGCAGCATGGCAACGAGATGAGGCGCAGCGGCTGCAAGACACTCAAGGTCCTCCTGGCAGTCCTCAAGGATGTCCGTGCCAAGAGCACACTCACCCCCGACGGACCGAGGACAGACAGACTCAGACTCAGCAACAAGACTAGCAGAGTAGTCGAGACGACAGGCTGAAGCGAAGTCAACAAGCTTAGCAACTAAGGCAGACGCAGTAGCAGACTCAAACGACGGGTCAGTGACAACAGTGGCTAACAGACGCGTGACAGTAGGGCGTGCAGCACGAAACCGGGCAGACTCAGGGTCAGCGACGTCAGGAAGAGAAGACGCTTGAGGAGACGGCAAAGGAATACGCTGCGAGGCAGAGGAAGGACGCAAAGCCATGAAGTCTGTTCCGGGGACAGCCGTCGGACGCGGACGAGGAACATGACGACCAGTACGACCAGTGCGGACAGTGCGAACAGGCGAGACAGGACGCGACGCAGGCTCACGACGCTAAGCAAGACCTCCCGGCTGCTCAGTGTAAGGAGAAGGAGCAGGTAGCGGTGAGCCAGGCTGTAACGGAAGACCAGTAGACGACGGGAGGGTAAGAACCTGACGAAGAACAGAGTCAGGCGGCGGCAGAGACGACGGAGACGGCGGAGCGAAGAACAGTCTTGTCGGCGCAGCAGCACCTCCAGCAGCTCCAGCACCTCCAACAGCTCCAGAACCTCTAGCCTCAGCTCCTCGAGCGCCAGCACCAACAGCAGCTCGTGAACCTCCAGCGCCAGCACCTCCAGGACCAGCGTCACCAGCAGCAGCACCCCCAGAACCGGCACCTCCAGTCCCAGGGTCTCCAGCCTCAGTGTCTCCAGCAGCAGCACCCCCAGAACCTGTCAGAGGTCCACTGGAGATCCCCGATGATCCTAGGGAAGGGTTACAGGCATGTCGGCCTGGGGGGTTATGGGCGCACTCACCCGCTATATAAACAAGCCCTTTTATCCCAGTGGTTAGTGGCTGGGATTCTGACATGGTATCAGAGCGAAGGTCTCGGGTTCGATTCCCGGTGTGTGCACTTCGGGCATCCCAGTGCGGGGGGGTGTCAGAGGTCCACTGGAGATCCCCGATGATCCTAGGGAAGGGTTACAGGCACGTCGGCCTGGGGGGTTATGGGCGCACTCACCCGCTATATAAACAAGCCTTTTTATCCCAGTGGTTAGTGGCTGGGATTCTGACAGAACCGGCACCCCCAGTCCCAGGGTCTCCAGCCTCAGTGTCTCCAGCAGCAGCACCCCCAGAACCGGCACCTCCAGTCCCAGGGTCTCCAGCCTCAGTGCCTCCAGCAGCAGCACCCCCAGACGCAGCACCTCCAGCCCCAGCAGCTCCAGTACCTCCAGTACGAGCACCTCCGGGACCAGCGACTCCAGCACCTCCAGTAGACAAAGTACCAGCACCACTCCCAGCTCTAGCGACATCAGCAGAAACACCTCCAGCGGCAGAGCCCCTAGCTCCAGCAGCATGATCCTGACGGCGAGCGTACCACTCGTGCAGCTGCTGTGGGGAGAGAGGCGCACGCGGACGAAGGCGGCCACTCCAAGGAGACCGCGCAGCAGCAGGCTCAGCACTCTCAGGCGCCTCACCCCCAGACTCCGCACCCCCAGGCTCCTCACCCCCAGGCTCAGCACCCCTAGACGCAGCACCCGCAGGCTCCTCACGCTCACGCTCAGGCTCAGCACCCCCAGACGCAGCACCCCCAGGCACAGTACCTCCAGTCTCCTCATGCGCAGACTCAGTACCCCCAGGCTCAGCACCCTCAGGCTCCTCAAGCGCAGGCTCAGTACCCCCAGACTCCGCACCCCCAGGCTCAGCACCCCCAGGCTCCTCACGCTCAGGCTCCGCACCCCCAGGCTCAGCACCTCTAGAGACAGCATCCCCAAGCAGGACCACCCCCAGCAGGTCCTAAGTCACCAGTGACCTCAACAGGCGCAGGCACGGGAGGGTCTACCTGAGAAACACCTGAAGGAGCAGGACCTGGCGCGGGGAGGGGGTCTACCTGGGGAGGACCTGGAGTGAGAAAGAGCAGCGGGGGGGGGCGAGGGGCAGTGCGGTAGGGAAAGAGACGGTAAAAGGGGACGGACTCGTCAAAGGTGACGTCCTGAGACGCAAAGATACGGCGCGAGGCGGGGTCGTAAAACTGCCAGCCAGGCGCGTCAGGAACAAAGCCAAGGAAGACGCAGGGAATGGCGCGAGCGGAGAGCTTGTCCGCGGTGGTATCGCGGACAAAGGCACGAGCACCCCAGACCCAGAAACGCGACGCATCGCCAACCTTCCCCGTCCACAACAGTGTGGGCGAGGTCTCCGGCAAGGAGACTCGGGGCCAGAGGTTGAGCTGATGCGCGGCGTACCGGACCGCAAACGGCCACAGAAAATGGGGAGTCGCCGCATGGATCATGGAGGTACGAGCGACCTCCATGACTAAGCCAATGCGGCGCTCAGCAACCCCATTCTGCTGCGGAGAGGCCGGAAGCGTGAACGACTGGCGGATGCCGTGCTCCGCACAGTAGGCTGCCAAGAGGTCAGAGGTGAACTCACTACCTCTGTCAGAGTGCAGACGCAGGACAGGAAAGTCCGACTGGAAACGCTCGCGGAGCTGGAGACGAACAGCGCGGATCCAAGGGTTAAAAACAGTAGGGATGTCCCCCTTGCTGCGCAAGGGAAAGACCGTGGTGTGACGCGTGTAGTCGTCGACCACCAGCAGGAAGTACCTCGCGGCCCTGTCCCTGGATGCTGGCGGGGCCCCACACGTCCAGGTGGAGAGTCTGCAGTGGAGCCTCTGTGGGAGGAAACGAGGAGTGAGGAGCGGCGCGCTGCCGCCCCTCGACGCAAGGAATGCAGGGCGGCGCAGGCGAGGGAGGGAGGGCAGGCAGAGACCTGGGAAGACCAGAGACCAGGGAGCGAGAGTGCATGCGACGAAGGCGAGGCAGGGAGGGGTGAATAAGGCTGTGGTGCCAAAGGAGAGTCTGGTGCGACAGGCGGCGACACTCACACTGGGTAGCTACCTGAGCAGACGCGTACAGCTGAGGAGACAAAGGGGTGTAGCGCGACGCAGTGGTGAGGGTGTACAGACTGGACCCAGGCGCACGTGTGAACGTGGCCAGGTGGCGGCCTGTCCGAGAGCATGTGCAGATCGCCACACGCTGTCCTCCAGGAGTGAAGGTGTCAACCCAATGTTCCTGATGGACCGTGTTGCTCACCAGGTTCGTAGAGAACGAGGGGAGGTGGAGACCAGACAGCTCACCAGACGGGACCGCCGGACACGGAAGCACAGTAGTGGACCGTGCAAG
Source organism: Closterium sp. Yama58-4 (assembly GCA_947470075.1). Classification (NCBI taxonomy): domain Eukaryota; kingdom Viridiplantae; phylum Streptophyta; class Zygnematophyceae; order Desmidiales; family Closteriaceae; genus Closterium; species Closterium sp. Yama58-4. The sequence continues at coordinate 61,474 of CANIUD010000912.1, read as the reverse complement.
CACTGGGCCCCCAGAGGGGTCAGCCAGTGAGACAGGGACAGGTGCAGGGAGGGGAGTGACTGTGGTGCTGTCGCGAAAGAAACAGCGGGAAGCACCTGAGTCAAGCGTGAAGGTGTGCAAGGCCGCATCAGGCGCTGTACCGGAGAGAGCAGACTCACTAGCTCTTGAGAGAGCAGACTCACTAGCACCTGAGAGAGTAGACTCATTAGCACCGAGAGCGGCAGCCTCACTAGTACCGAGAGCAGGAACCTCTACACATGGGTCTGGCGGCACACACAGGTAACAGTCACTCTGAGCACGACGCTGAGACGCCCAACGCTGAGCAAACCACTCACGAAGCTCCTGGGGTGTAAGGGGCTCACGCGGACGCCGCTGCAGCTGCACTAGGCCACCTCCAGAAACTCCCAACAGAGAAGCTGCACCGCGACTGCCACTACGGCCACTACGCTGAGACGCCCAACGCTGAGCAAACCACTCACGAAGCTCCTGGGGTGTAAGGGGCTCACACGGGCGCCGCTGCAGCTGCACTAGGCCACCTCCAGAACCTCCCAACGGAGTAGCTGCACCGCGACTGACTACGGCCACGACGCTGAGACGCCCAACACCGAGCAAACCACTCACGAAGCTCCTGGGGTGTAAGGGGCTCACGCGGACGTCGCTGGTGCTGCACTAGGCCACCTCCAGAAACTCCCAACGGAGGAGCTGCACCGCGACTGCCACTTCGGCCACTACGCTGAGACGCCCAACGCTGAGCAAACCACTCACGAAGCTCCTGGGGTGTAAGGGGCTCACGCGGACGCCGCTGCAGCTGCACTAGGCCACCTCCAGAACCTCCCAACGGAGGAGCGGCACCGTGACTGCTACGACGGCCGCCACCACTCCCAATGCCGCCTCCACTACTGCCACCACTCCCACTGCTGCCACCACCGCCGCCACCACTCCCACCGCCGGTACCGCGACGAGAAGTCATAGTGGGTGCTAGGGTAGGCAGGGGCGGCGCACGGGTAGGAAAAGGCGACGGTCCGCTAGAGGAAGGCGGCATGCTGCGGGAGGTAGGGCGCGCGGGTAGGGTAGGTTGCGCGCAGGTAGGACGCGGGCGCAGGGCAGCTGCGAGGCGCGCGCAGGCTGCAGTAGCGGCGCACCGGCGGCTGAGGCTGCGCGCGGGACAGCCGCGGGCTGCGCGAGCGGCTGAGGCGGTGCGCGGGGCAGTGCCGGGCTGCGCGAAGGCGGCGGACGCGGCGCGTGGGGCGGCCGCGGGCTGCGCGAACGACAGACGCGGCGCGCTAGGCAGCTGCGGGCTACGCGAGGGCTGCAGCCGCGCTGCGCGGGGCTGCCACGGGCTGCGCGAGCTGCTGACGCGGCGCACGGGGCAACAGCGAGCTGCGTGCAGAATTAGGGTTTGCGCGCGCGGGCAGCGCAGCGCAGGCAAGGCAAGGCGCGCACGGGCAGCGCAGCGCAGGCAAGGTAAGGCGCGCACAGGGGGGCGCAGCGCAGGCAAGGCAAGGCGCGCGCGGGCAGCGCAGCGCAGGCAAGGCAAGGCGCGCGCGGGCGGCGCAGCGCAGGCAACACGTGGGGCAGCTCAGTAACCACAACGGTAGGTGGGCCCGAAAAAAAAACGGTCCTACAGACCTAATGCTCGGAAACCATGTCAGAAACTACAGGCAGGAATGAATGAACTAGCAGCAGGATGGGTACAAGTATGAAACCCTAATTTGGGGTGTACCCCATATAGGCTACCTTACTATAGCCTACACAATAATCAGCACATACGTTTGACAGCGAGTACAGCCCAATTAAAGGTTTCCTATATGTATCCTGCTGCTGCTAGTCCAAAGCCCCTCTTCGTGTTCTAAACTTCTGCCTGTTGTTCCGACAGACTCGAGCTGTCCTACCGTCCCACGTCCGAGATGGCAGCCGATTACTTGACCAAGTACCGTAGCTCGGAAAGCAAAAGTTCGAATGCTCCATGCTGCTGACTGGACAAGGCCACGTCACCAGCAGCGACACTCCAGAAGCGAAGGGGAGTGTTGGAAACAAGTAACTTAACACTTCTGATGTGTCTGAACATTGAACCGTGAACGAAGCGAACCACAACGAAGCATCGGCGAGTCAACCGAGGATGTTGACAAAACGTAATTGCTAGAGGTTACGCAAAGGTAAAAGGTCAGCGACCTTTGACTCGACAAATACAGCGCGACAGCAAGGACAAACAACTGACTCGCTATTGAGCAGTTGCCCGAGTCGTCACTGTATCGAACCGCAACAGCAACAGTAAAACGGTTATTGCATCCTTTCATATTCCATGTAATCTTATAAAAGCTTGTATCACTTTTCTATAATCAATCTATCTTGCCCTCACATACTAGCGCAAGGTGGTTCAACACTTGTCATCAAACGCTTCCGCAATTACATTTTTTTCTACCCAGAGTTTAGCCTTGAAAAGATCCTAAGCTCTTTTCTCAGCCAAACAGTTATTTTGTTGGAGAAAGGGGGCACCAAGTTAGGCTTCACGGGAAAGACAATTATAGCAACGGTGTAAGTCGAATATAGATTTTGAGCTTAAAGTTGAAAAGAATTCGACTTTCCTTGGAGCGAAGTTTGAACATCGAGACTGCAACACAGTAAACATGCAATTACACATATAAGGTCGAACCCCGACATTTGAACTTGTAAGAAACACGCCTAGCCGCGCATCACGTCTTGATAGCGCGCCACGTCAATATTGTGTGCCTCTGTATATACGGACCTAGAGCTCTAACTCACCTTCCGCGCATCGTGCGTAACTTGGGGGGCCATTTTCAGGTGCGATCTCTACACTACAGGAAATGTATTCAGGTGCGATCCAAATAAGTTACGGCACTGTTACTGCACTGTACACACGTGCCGCAACAGTGCCATGTGCAGACTCGCCACTCACATCTTGTTAAGCTGACGGATTTTTTTTCGTCTCTGACACATTCTGACGGAAGTCAAACATACAACATGGCCAGACCAAACTACCCGAAGCTGTTAAGGCTACCCGGAAAAAACATAATATAACCCCTAAAGAACCTGGAAGCAGTTTCGGGAGGGATCAACCCTAAACACGGGAACCCTCTGGTGTCTAGGGTTGATGCCTCCCAATTCGATTCCGTTCCGATTGGGTTTTATTTTTTTGTCACGAAAACCTTACGGAGGCATCAACCCTAAACACAAGGAGGTTCCCGTGTTTAGGGTTGATCTCGCAAAATTGGGTCCAGGGTCACTAAAGCTTTTAGTTTTGTTTTTCGGGGCATGTCTTAGCACTTCCTGGTAGCGTCGGTAAACGAAGCGTGTGTGAGCGAATTTATTTCGCATTAGTTTCCCTCAGCGAGTACAGATTTGAGCGGCGTATCTTTCCAAGGCAGATTCCGGCACTTGTGTACAGTGCGCAACAGAGACTTGGAAATATGCGTCGGGATCACACCTGAATACATTTCCTGTACTGTAGAGATCGCACCTGAAAATGGCCCTAACTTGGGTGCAAATAACCCCCATGGCAACTTGGGATACATGTATTCGTCCACGTGCCACGGATGTTGCCACGTGGCTACCGACGAGTGCCCTAATCGTGGGCTGTCTTCGTCGTGCAATTTCCTGTCAGAATGTTATTCTCTAGCCTGTAGTGGGGTGCTCTATAGCGAGTACAACCCATCTAGGGTTTGCTATATGTATCCTCATTGCTGCTAGTGAACCTCTCTTTGCCTAAACTTTCTCTTGCCTAGCTAGGGTTCTCCTAGCTATGGCTCCTGCTTATGCTTACTCTTTTGACATGGTAACAGAGCGTTCACGCTCCTGGCCTGTGGGCCCCACTGCTGCTTCCGCTGCCCTACTCAGTGTCGCGCGCCCCGTGGCGCGCGACCTTCACATTTTCATCCCGCCGCGCGCTCGGGGCGTGCGGCGGTTTTCTCCCCGCCGTGCGCACCGAGGCGCACGGCGGTTTCCTACCGTGGGGGACGCCCGCGGCCCCCCGATCCCGTCGCCCGCGGCCCTCCGGTCCCGTCGCCCGCGGCCCCGCGATCCCGTCGCCCTGGGGAGCCGCACGCGACCCCCCGCGGCCCCGTTTTCCCGTCGTGCCGCCCTGGGGAGCCGCGCGCGACCCCCCGCGGCCCCGATTTCCCGTCGTGCCGCCCTGGGGAGCCGCGCGCGACCCCCCGCGGCCCCGATTTCCCGTCGTGCCGCCCTGGGGAGCCGCGCGCGACCCCCCGCGGCCCCGATTTCCCGTCGTGCCGCCCTGGGGAGCCGCGCGCGACCCCCCCGCGGCCCCGATTTCCCGTCGCGCCGCCCTGGGGAGCCGCGCGCGGCCCCTCTCTGCCCCGTGGTCGCGTTCTGGGGGCCGAGCGCCGTCCCCCTCGCCGTCCCCCGCGCTCCTTCCCCCGTTCCGCCCGTTTTTAGGGTTTTGGGGTGCGGAGTGTGGGGGTGGCAGCTCTGGGGGTGCCGTGTGTGTGCGCCGTCCCCTGCTCCTCCTCCTCCTCCGTCTCCCACTGCTGCAGCTGCCGCTGAGGGGGGTGGATGTGTGGGAGCCGAGGTTTAGGGTTTAAGGGGGGTGCCGTGGAAGTGGAGCTAGGGTGTCAGCAGGGGGTGTGTGAGAGGGGCGTGGGACGGTCGGGGGAGGTTGAGCGGAGGCTGCCGTCTTGTCGTCAGCAGCACCTGTAGTCCGGGGCGCTGTTCCGGTAGCCCAGTCGTAGCCAGCTGCGCCAGTCGCCCGTGGGTCCGTTGCTCGTCTGCCGCTCTTCTTAGCCGCGGAGCCAGTTACTCCTGTAGTCCGGGGCGCTGTTCCGGTAGCCACTGTGCCAGTTTGACTCCTGTTGCCCGTGTGTCTGCAGCTTCAGCCGTCGCCTCTCATCTTCTCTCCTTCCACAGTTCCTCCTCCTCCTCACTTGCCCTTTGTGAATGCCTCTAGCTTTGCTTGCACTTGTGAACCTGCTTTCTACCTGCTTGCTCATTGTACTGATTACACCCCACTTTGGCTATGGGGGTGTGTCAGAATGTTATTCTCTAGCCTGTAGTGGGGTGCTCTATAGCGAGTACAACCCATCTAGGGTTTGCTATATGTATCCTCATTGCTGCTAGTGAACCTCTCTTTGCCTAAACTTTCTCTTGCCTAGCTAGGGTTCTCCTAGCTATGGCTCCTGCTTATGCTTACTCTTTTGACATTTCCGGCGTCGCGAAGCTGTCGCTTGTTTCACATGCTCTTCGTACGTGCTGTAAATCGCAAACACTCGCATGAACGTGCACGCGCATGTTCACAACGCCGACTTGGGTCAAGTTCACATTTCACATTCGAACTTTTGTGCGCTGTATAATCCCTAGCCTTCGCCAATGGGCCTTGCGAAATTGACGAAACAGGTAACCATCAAAAGTTTTTTTAACTTCAAAATAGATACACGCGCCCTTACGACGCCCTTAGGGCGTGTCCCATGAGTTCATTTGGAGGAAAATCATAAAATTTTCGTAACTTCGACAAAGCAAAGAGTGTACACTCTGACGTGAAAAACACACAGCGCGTCAGCACAGCGCCAAACGAAATTGACCCACGCGGACTCATAGCCCCATCCACACGAAAATCATAATCCGAACATGACCCGCGAGCAGTTACCCTCCACGGTGCGAATTAATGGTGCCCTGTGCGAATTTCTGATTTTTCGCGCAACTGAGTGTGCGGGAATTTTCAGATTGGGGTAACGGAATAGAGGACCCGGTACGAAGTGATCTCACGTACCTTGTACGTGGAGTAGTACGAACCTCTTGACGTCCTAGGCGTCTCATCAGGTGCGTCATTGAAGACGCATGTCATGCAGGGAAGGGTTACCGACTAAAAACAGGGTTACCAGCCTTAAAATGAACTAAAAACGAACTCATGGGACACGCCCTTAGCTTGTCGATTCCTATCAAGGTCTTCAATCGAGTAGATGTGATGGGGAGGCGGGCTGATGAAGACCTGCCCCCTGGTGTGCTGTTAGGACGTGTGTGAAACTAATTGCAGTTCGAAAATGGGTTCGAACTTAGGATGGTAACCAATTTCGTGAATGTTCGCAAACGCTTTCGCCAAATGGGTGTTTCACTACCCCTCCCACCTAACTCGAGCCCCGAAAAGTGAACAAGACTCGAGTGTATGAGCAAACGTGATTTTGCACGTTGTAGTGAACGTGTGTGGTTCCTGGCACGTACGAGGAGTGTGCGACACTCGCAACACATTCGTGCACCAATAGAGGCACGACCGAAACCATAAACGGTCCCCCACAAGCAAAGCTCGCCACGTGGATGTTGGCGTGGCACGATGACGTGGTGGAATGAGAATTCCAAGGAAGCGCATCAGCGCAATGAGAGACATGGCGGAATGCTGAGTTGGCGAAATGCAAAACACTCACACCTTTGTAGCTGGTGGTCTGCTCGGGGACAGGTAGGGAGATGAGGTGGAACTCTAGAGTGAACTTTTGGGGCACGCGATTCGTTGACGTGTCGCGCTGTCAAGATGCCAATACTGGGTAACCTACGCACCCTACTCGCGGTTCGGTTCTCCCCCTACAGGCTCGAACTTGTAGATTCGCACCTGCGCGTGTGATTGTGTGTTTACAACTTTCGACAGCTGCGGTTCGAACTTTGCAATGACTCAAAATCGAGTAAGGTTCGCTTAGCGTTCAATTGCTACATTCGAATCAAAAACCTAAACTTGGTGCCAAAATTAGTTTCACACACGTCCTTACGCGTCACAGCAATATCCCCTATCACCTTGTGCCCGAGTAGCTCGCCTCCCTCCCCAGGCTTCGCATCGCACCCTGCGCCATCTCAATCTGCAGCTCATCCGCATTCGTCAGGTATTACGCCAACACGCCAAACCGACCGCTAACAATCTGCTTAATCGACGACTTGAGGATGTTGGTACTCCCGTCCGGGTTCGGAACCAGACGGGACGAGTTCTCGCCTCCCTCGCCCGTGTTCGACTTTCCTCCAATCGTGTTCATAGCAATAGCAAGCCTCTGATGAGCCTCCAAGGAGATAGACCCGTAGCTCATGGCTCCCGTGCAGAACCGCTTCACAATCTCGCTCGCCGCCTCCACCATGGGATCGCGCCACCTGGCGCCGCCTTGAACTTGAGCCACGCAGGTTGCACTGCTGGTTCAGCCTGTTCGTAATCGCCGCGTACTCCTTATAAGCCGCCGCGCTGTTCGTCCGCGCGAATGTCTCAGAATTCGAGTCGAGTCGGGGATCCATGGCTCCCCGTACTAGAAGTCGTGCTCCTTCCAAGCGGCACTACGCCGATCGCGTCGACTTAGACGGCGAGGAATTCGCCGTCGGCCATTGCGTCTACGTCAAGATCACCGGCGGGGATTCGTCCGCCGCCGACGGTTCGGAATCAGACGAATCCGCCGCGAGCGACGAGGAATGCCAGATTTGCGGGAAAGGTGTTGGTGGGGGAGAAGAGGGGGACGGGGAGGGGGACGGGGAGGGGGAAGGGGAGGGGGAGGGGGAGGGAGGCGGGGAGGTGATGGTGGAGTGCGACGGGTGCCTTGGTGGTTTCCACCTCGGCTGCCTCGAGCCGCCCCTTGCGGAGATTCCGGAAGGCGATTGGTTCTGCCCGGCTTGTGCTGGAGGAGAGGAGGAAGAGGGGAGCGGAAGGAAACGGGGAAAGGCGGAGAAAGCGGGGAAGGTGGGGAATGTGGGGAAAGGGGGGACGGCGGGGGAGGGGGGGGAGAAGCAGAAGAGGCGGCGAACGGCGCGGGAGCGAGTGTTCGATGGGGAGCTTGCGATTGGTCGAATTGAGAGGATTTGGCGTGTGGACGAATCAAATGAGCGCAGTAGCCGGAGGGATGAGAAGGAGGAGGGGGTTGGGGGAGAGAAAGGGGAAGAGGTAGGGGAGGGGGAAGCGGAGGCAGAGGGGGAGGCGGAAGAGAGTGGGTGGTGGTGCAGGGTGAGGTGGTATGTTCTTCCGGAGGAGACGGTGGAGGGCAGGCAGGCGCGGCACAGGAAGAGGGAGGTGTTCTATGGGGATGTGACGCAGGAGATAGAGGTGAGCGCCGTGGGGAGAGGTGAGAGGGGCGGAACGCGGTAAGGAGGGATGCAAAGCGGTACAGTGGGTTTCGGTAGAGGAGCGCATCGTAGAGAAGGGGAGCTGTTTCACGAAGGATATGGAGGGGATTGAGATGGGTGGAACGAGGTGAGTGGGATGGATGGCATGCTCCTCTGCCGCATGGCCTCCCATTGTTTGCTTGCCTTCCAATCCTGCTTCCCCCCTCTTCCTGTGACCCATGGCCTATGCTTAGTCACTTGCGAATCTCTGGCCTATGCTTAGTCACTTGCGAATCTCTGGCCTATGCTTAGTCACTTGCGAATCTCTGGCCTATGCTTAGTCACTTGCGAATCTCTGGCCTATGCTTAGTCACTTGCGAATCTCTGGCCTATGCTTAGTCACTTGCGAATCTCTGGCCTATGCTTAGTCACTTGCGAATCTCTGGCCTATGCTTAGTCACTTGCGAATCTCTGGCCTATGCTTAGTCACTTGCGAATCTCTGGCCTATGCTTAGTCACTTGCGAATCTCTGGCCTATGCTTAGTCACTTGCGAATCTCTGGCCTATGCTTAGTCACTTGCGAATCTCTGGCCTATGCTTAGTCACTTGCGAATCTCTGGCCTATGCTTAGTCACTTGCGAATCTCTGGCCTATGCTTAGTCACTTGCGAATCTCTGGCCTATGCTTAGTCACTTGCGAATCTCTGGCCTATGCTTAGTCACTTGCGAATCTCTGGCCTATGCTTAGTCACTTGCGAATCTCTGGCCTATGCTTAGTCACTTGCGAATCTCTGGCCTATGCTTAGTCACTTGCGAATCTCTGGCCTATGCTTAGTCACTTGCGAATCTCTGGCCTATGCTTAGTCACTTGCGAATCTCTGGCCTATGCTTAGTCACTTGCGAATCTCTGGCCTATGCTTAGTCACTTGCGAATCTCTGGCCTATGCTTAGTCACTTGCGAATCTCTGGCCTATGCTTAGTCACTTGCGAATCTCTGGCCTATGCTTAGTCACTTGCGAATCTCTGGCCTATGCTTAGTCACTTGCGAATCTCTGGCCTATGCTTAGTCACTTGCGAATCTCTGGCCTATGCTTAGTCACTTGCGAATCTCTGGCCTATGCTTAGTCACTTGCGAATCTCTGGCCTATGCTTAGTCACTTGCGAATCTCTGGCCTATGCTTAGTCACTTGCGAATCTCTGGCCTATGCTTAGTCACTTGCGAATCTCTGGCCTATGCTTAGTCACTTGCGAATCTCTGGCCTATGCTTAGTCACTTGCGAATCTCTGGCCTATGCTTAGTCACTTGCGAATCTCTGGCCTATGCTTAGTCACTTGCGAATCTCTGGCCTATGCTTAGTCACTTGCGAATCTCTGGCCTATGCTTAGTCACTTGCGAATCTCTGGCCTATGCTTAGTCACTTGCGAATCTCTGGCCTATGCTTAGTCACTTGCGAATCTCTGGCCTATGCTTAGTCACTTGCGAATCTCTGGCCTATGCTTAGTCACTTGCGAATCTCTGGCCTATGCTTAGTCACTTGCGAATCTCTGGCCTATGCTTAGTCACTTGCGAATCTCTGGCCTATGCTTAGTCACTTGCGAATCTCTGGCCTATGCTTAGTCACTTGCGAATCTCTGGCCTATGCTTAGTCACTTGCGAATCTCTGGCCTATGCTTAGTCACTTGCGAATCTCTGGCCTATGCTTAGTCACTTGCGAATCTCTGGCCTATGCTTAGTCACTTGCGAATCTCTGGCCTATGCTTAGTCACTTGCGAATCTCTGGCCTATGCTTAGTCACTTGCGAATCTCTGGCCTATGCTTAGTCACTTGCGAATCTCTGGCCTATGCTTAGTCACTTGCGAATCTCTGGCCTATGCTTAGTCACTTGCGAATCTCTGGCCTATGCTTAGTCACTTGCGAATCTCTGGCCTATGCTTAGTCACTTGCGAATCTCTGGCCTATGCTTAGTCACTTGCGAATCTCTGGCCTATGCTTAGTCACTTGCGAATCTCTGGCCTATGCTTAGTCACTTGCGAATCTCTGGCCTATGCTTAGTCACTTGCGAATCTCTGGCCTATGCTTAGTCACTTGCGAATCTCTGGCCTATGCTTAGTCACTTGCGAATCTCTGGCCTATGCTTAGTCACTTGCGAATCTCTGGCCTATGCTTAGTCACTTGCGAATCTCTGGCCTATGCTTAGTCACTTGCGAATCTCTGGCCTATGCTTAGTCACTTGCGAATCTCTGGCCTATGCTTAGTCACTTGCGAATCTCTGGCCTATGCTTAGTCACTTGCGAATCTCTGGCCTATGCTTAGTCACTTGCGAATCTCTGGCCTATGCTTAGTCACTTGCGAATCTCTGGCCTATGCTTAGTCACTTGCGAATCTCTGGCCTATGCTTAGTCACTTGCGAATCTCTGGCCTATGCTTAGTCACTTGCGAATCTCTGGCCTATGCTTAGTCACTTGCGAATCTCTGGCCTATGCTTAGTCACTTGCGAATCTCTGGCCTATGCTTAGTCACTTGCGAATCTCTGGCCTATGCTTAGTCACTTGCGAATCTCTGGCCTATGCTTAGTCACTTGCGAATCTCTGGCCTATGCTTAGTCACTTGCGAATCTCTGGCCTATGCTTAGTCACTTGCGAATCTCTGGCCTATGCTTAGTCACTTGCGAATCTCTGGCCTATGCTTAGTCACTTGCGAATCTCTGGCCTATGCTTAGTCACTTGCGAATCTCTGGCCTATGCTTAGTCACTTGCGAATCTCTGGCCTATGCTTAGTCACTTGCGAATCTCTGGCCTATGCTTAGTCACTTGCGAATCTCTGGCCTATGCTTAGTCACTTGCGAATCTCTGGCCTATGCTTAGTCACTTGCGAATCTCTGGCCTATGCTTAGTCACTTGCGAATCTCTGGCCTATGCTTAGTCACTTGCGAATCTCTGGCCTATGCTTAGTCACTTGCGAATCTCTGGCCTATGCTTAGTCACTTGCGAATCTCTGGCCTATGCTTAGTCACTTGCGAATCTCTGGCCTATGCTTAGTCACTTGCGAATCTCTGGCCTATGCTTAGTCACTTGCGAATCTCTGGCCTATGCTTAGTCACTTGCGAATCTCTGGCCTATGCTTAGTCACTTGCGAATCTCTGGCCTATGCTTAGTCACTTGCGAATCTCTGGCCTATGCTTAGTCACTTGCGAATCTCTGGCCTATGCTTAGTCACTTGCGAATCTCTGGCCTATGCTTAGTCACTTGCGAATCTCTGGCCTATGCTTAGTCACTTGCGAATCTCTGGCCTATGCTTAGTCACTTGCGAATCTCTGGCCTATGCTTAGTCACTTGCGAATCTCTGGCCTATGCTTAGTCACTTGCGAATCTCTGGCCTATGCTTAGTCACTTGCGAATCTCTGGCCTATGCTTAGTCACTTGCGAATCTCTGGCCTATGCTTAGTCACTTGCGAATCTCTGGCCTATGCTTAGTCACTTGCGAATCTCTGGCCTATGCTTAGTCACTTGCGAATCTCTGGCCTATGCTTAGTCACTTGCGAATCTCTGGCCTATGCTTAGTCACTTGCGAATCTCTGGCCTATGCTTAGTCACTTGCGAATCTCTGGCCTATGCTTAGTCACTTGCGAATCTCTGGCCTATGCTTAGTCACTTGCGAATCTCTGGCCTATGCTTAGTCACTTGCGAATCTCTGGCCTATGCTTAGTCACTTGCGAATCTCTGGCCTATGCTTAGTCACTTGCGAATCTCTGGCCTATGCTTAGTCACTTGCGAATCTCTGGCCTATGCTTAGTCACTTGCGAATCTCTGGCCTATGCTTAGTCACTTGCGAATCTCTGGCCTATGCTTAGTCACTTGCGAATCTCTGGCCTATGCTTAGTCACTTGCGAATCTCTGGCCTATGCTTAGTCACTTGCGAATCTCTGGCCTATGCTTAGTCACTTGCGAATCTCTGGCCTATGCTTAGTCACTTGCGAATCTCTGGCCTATGCTTAGTCACTTGCGAATCTCTGGCCTATGCTTAGTCACTTGCGAATCTCTGGCCTATGCTTAGTCACTTGCGAATCTCTGGCCTATGCTTAGTCACTTGCGAATCTCTGGCCTATGCTTAGTCACTTGCGAATCTCTGGCCTATGCTTAGTCACTTGCGAATCTCTGGCCTATGCTTAGTCACTTGCGAATCTCTGGCCTATGCTTAGTCACTTGCGAATCTCTGGCCTATGCTTAGTCACTTGCGAATCTCTGGCCTATGCTTAGTCACTTGCGAATCTCTGGCCTATGCTTAGTCACTTGCGAATCTCTGGCCTATGCTTAGTCACTTGCGAATCTCTGGCCTATGCTTAGTCACTTGCGAATCTCTGGCCTATGCTTAGTCACTTGCGAATCTCTGGCCTATGCTTAGTCACTTGCGAATCTCTGGCCTATGCTTAGTCACTTGCGAATCTCTGGCCTATGCTTAGTCACTTGCGAATCTCTGGCCTATGCTTAGTCACTTGCGAATCTCTGGCCTATGCTTAGTCACTTGCGAATCTCTGGCCTATGCTTAGTCACTTGCGAATCTCTGGCCTATGCTTAGTCACTTGCGAATCTCTGGCCTATGCTTAGTCACTTGCGAATCTCTGGCCTATGCTTAGTCACTTGCGAATCTCTGGCCTATGCTTAGTCACTTGCGAATCTCTGGCCTATGCTTAGTCACTTGCGAATCTCTGGCCTATGCTTAGTCACTTGCGAATCTCTGGCCTATGCTTAGTCACTTGCGAATCTCTGGCCTATGCTTAGTCACTTGCGAATCTCTGGCCTATGCTTAGTCACTTGCGAATCTCTGGCCTATGCTTAGTCACTTGCGAATCTCTGGCCTATGCTTAGTCACTTGCGAATCTCTGGCCTATGCTTAGTCACTTGCGAATCTCTGGCCTATGCTTAGTCACTTGCGAATCTCTGGCCTATGCTTAGTCACTTGCGAATCTCTGGCCTATGCTTAGTCACTTGCGAATCTCTGGCCTATGCTTAGTCACTTGCGAATCTCTGGCCTATGCTTAGTCACTTGCGAATCTCTGGCCTATGCTTAGTCACTTGCGAATCTCTGGCCTATGCTTAGTCACTTGCGAATCTCTGGCCTATGCTTAGTCACTTGCGAATCTCTGGCCTATGCTTAGTCACTTGCGAATCTCTGGCCTATGCTTAGTCACTTGCGAATCTCTGGCCTATGCTTAGTCACTTGCGAATCTCTGGCCTATGCTTAGTCACTTGCGAATCTCTGGCCTATGCTTAGTCACTTGCGAATCTCTGGCCTATGCTTAGTCACTTGCGAATCTCTGGCCTATGCTTAGTCACTTGCGAATCTCTGGCCTATGCTTAGTCACTTGCGAATCTCTGGCCTATGCTTAGTCACTTGCGAATCTCTGGCCTATGCTTAGTCACTTGCGAATCTCTGGCCTATGCTTAGTCACTTGCGAATCTCTGGCCTATGCTTAGTCACTTGCGAATCTCTGGCCTATGCTTAGTCACTTGCGAATCTCTGGCCTATGCTTAGTCACTTGCGAATCTCTGGCCTATGCTTAGTCACTTGCGAATCTCTGGCCTATGCTTAGTCACTTGCGAATCTCTGGCCTATGCTTAGTCACTTGCGAATCTCTGGCCTATGCTTAGTCACTTGCGAATCTCTGGCCTATGCTTAGTCACTTGCGAATCTCTGGCCTATGCTTAGTCACTTGCGAATCTCTGGCCTATGCTTAGTCACTTGCGAATCTCTGGCCTATGCTTAGTCACTTGCGAATCTCTGGCCTATGCTTAGTCACTTGCGAATCTCTGGCCTATGCTTAGTCACTTGCGAATCTCTGGCCTATGCTTAGTCACTTGCGAATCTCTGGCCTATGCTTAGTCACTTGCGAATCTCTGGCCTATGCTTAGTCACTTGCGAATCTCTGGCCTATGCTTAGTCACTTGCGAATCTCTGGCCTATGCTTAGTCACTTGCGAATCTCTGGCCTATGCTTAGTCACTTGCGAATCTCTGGCCTATGCTTAGTCACTTGCGAATCTCTGGCCTATGCTTAGTCACTTGCGAATCTCTGGCCTATGCTTAGTCACTTGCGAATCTCTGGCCTATGCTTAGTCACTTGCGAATCTCTGGCCTATGCTTAGTCACTTGCGAATCTCTGGCCTATGCTTAGTCACTTGCGAATCTCTGGCCTATGCTTAGTCACTTGCGAATCTCTGGCCTATGCTTAGTCACTTGCGAATCTCTGGCCTATGCTTAGTCACTTGCGAATCTCTGGCCTATGCTTAGTCACTTGCGAATCTCTGGCCTATGCTTAGTCACTTGCGAATCTCTGGCCTATGCTTAGTCACTTGCGAATCTCTGGCCTATGCTTAGTCACTTGCGAATCTCTGGCCTATGCTTAGTCACTTGCGAATCTCTGGCCTATGCTTAGTCACTTGCGAATCTCTGGCCTATGCTTAGTCACTTGCGAATCTCTGGCCTATGCTTAGTCACTTGCGAATCTCTGGCCTATGCTTAGTCACTTGCGAATCTCTGGCCTATGCTTAGTCACTTGCGAATCTCTGGCCTATGCTTAGTCACTTGCGAATCTCTGGCCTATGCTTAGTCACTTGCGAATCTCTGGCCTATGCTTAGTCACTTGCGAATCTCTGGCCTATGCTTAGTCACTTGCGAATCTCTGGCCTATGCTTAGTCACTTGCGAATCTCTGGCCTATGCTTAGTCACTTGCGAATCTCTGGCCTATGCTTAGTCACTTGCGAATCTCTGGCCTATGCTTAGTCACTTGCGAATCTCTGGCCTATGCTTAGTCACTTGCGAATCTCTGGCCTATGCTTAGTCACTTGCGAATCTCTGGCCTATGCTTAGTCACTTGCGAATCTCTGGCCTATGCTTAGTCACTTGCGAATCTCTGGCCTATGCTTAGTCACTTGCGAATCTCTGGCCTATGCTTAGTCACTTGCGAATCTCTGGCCTATGCTTAGTCACTTGCGAATCTCTGGCCTATGCTTAGTCACTTGCGAATCTCTGGCCTATGCTTAGTCACTTGCGAATCTCTGGCCTATGCTTAGTCACTTGCGAATCTCTGGCCTATGCTTAGTCACTTGCGAATCTCTGGCCTATGCTTAGTCACTTGCGAATCTCTGGCCTATGCTTAGTCACTTGCGAATCTCTGGCCTATGCTTAGTCACTTGCGAATCTCTGGCCTATGCTTAGTCACTTGCGAATCTCTGGCCTATGCTTAGTCACTTGCGAATCTCTGGCCTATGCTTAGTCACTTGCGAATCTCTGGCCTATGCTTAGTCACTTGCGAATCTCTGGCCTATGCTTAGTCACTTGCGAATCTCTGGCCTATGCTTAGTCACTTGCGAATCTCTGGCCTATGCTTAGTCACTTGCGAATCTCTGGCCTATGCTTAGTCACTTGCGAATCTCTGGCCTATGCTTAGTCACTTGCGAATCTCTGGCCTATGCTTAGTCACTTGCGAATCTCTGGCCTATGCTTAGTCACTTGCGAATCTCTGGCCTATGCTTAGTCACTTGCGAATCTCTGGCCTATGCTTAGTCACTTGCGAATCTCTGGCCTATGCTTAGTCACTTGCGAATCTCTGGCCTATGCTTAGTCACTTGCGAATCTCTGGCCTATGCTTAGTCACTTGCGAATCTCTGGCCTATGCTTAGTCACTTGCGAATCTCTGGCCTATGCTTAGTCACTTGCGAATCTCTGGCCTATGCTTAGTCACTTGCGAATCTCTGGCCTATGCTTAGTCACTTGCGAATCTCTGGCCTATGCTTAGTCACTTGCGAATCTCTGGCCTATGCTTAGTCACTTGCGAATCTCTGGCCTATGCTTAGTCACTTGCGAATCTCTGGCCTATGCTTAGTCACTTGCGAATCTCTGGCCTATGCTTAGTCACTTGCGAATCTCTGGCCTATGCTTAGTCACTTGCGAATCTCTGGCCTATGCTTAGTCACTTGCGAATCTCTGGCCTATGCTTAGTCACTTGCGAATCTCTGGCCTATGCTTAGTCACTTGCGAATCTCTGGCCTATGCTTAGTCACTTGCGAATCTCTGGCCTATGCTTAGTCACTTGCGAATCTCTGGCCTATGCTTAGTCACTTGCGAATCTCTGGCCTATGCTTAGTCACTTGCGAATCTCTGGCCTATGCTTAGTCACTTGCGAATCTCTGGCCTATGCTTAGTCACTTGCGAATCTCTGGCCTATGCTTAGTCACTTGCGAATCTCTGGCCTATGCTTAGTCACTTGCGAATCTCTGGCCTATGCTTAGTCACTTGCGAATCTCTGGCCTATGCTTAGTCACTTGCGAATCTCTGGCCTATGCTTAGTCACTTGCGAATCTCTGGCCTATGCTTAGTCACTTGCGAATCTCTGGCCTATGCTTAGTCACTTGCGAATCTCTGGCCTATGCTTAGTCACTTGCGAATCTCTGGCCTATGCTTAGTCACTTGCGAATCTCTGGCCTATGCTTAGTCACTTGCGAATCTCTGGCCTATGCTTAGTCACTTGCGAATCTCTGGCCTATGCTTAGTCACTTGCGAATCTCTGGCCTATGCTTAGTCACTTGCGAATCTCTGGCCTATGCTTAGTCACTTGCGAATCTCTGGCCTATGCTTAGTCACTTGCGAATCTCTGGCCTATGCTTAGTCACTTGCGAATCTCTGGCCTATGCTTAGTCACTTGCGAATCTCTGGCCTATGCTTAGTCACTTGCGAATCTCTGGCCTATGCTTAGTCACTTGCGAATCTCTGGCCTATGCTTAGTCACTTGCGAATCTCTGGCCTATGCTTAGTCACTTGCGAATCTCTGGCCTATGCTTAGTCACTTGCGAATCTCTGGCCTATGCTTAGTCACTTGCGAATCTCTGGCCTATGCTTAGTCACTTGCGAATCTCTGGCCTATGCTTAGTCACTTGCGAATCTCTGGCCTATGCTTAGTCACTTGCGAATCTCTGGCCTATGCTTAGTCACTTGCGAATCTCTGGCCTATGCTTAGTCACTTGCGAATCTCTGGCCTATGCTTAGTCACTTGCGAATCTCTGGCCTATGCTTAGTCACTTGCGAATCTCTGGCCTATGCTTAGTCACTTGCGAATCTCTGGCCTATGCTTAGTCACTTGCGAATCTCTGGCCTATGCTTAGTCACTTGCGAATCTCTGGCCTATGCTTAGTCACTTGCGAATCTCTGGCCTATGCTTAGTCACTTGCGAATCTCTGGCCTATGCTTAGTCACTTGCGAATCTCTGGCCTATGCTTAGTCACTTGCGAATCTCTGGCCTATGCTTAGTCACTTGCGAATCTCTGGCCTATGCTTAGTCACTTGCGAATCTCTGGCCTATGCTTAGTCACTTGCGAATCTCTGGCCTATGCTTAGTCACTTGCGAATCTCTGGCCTATGCTTAGTCACTTGCGAATCTCTGGCCTATGCTTAGTCACTTGCGAATCTCTGGCCTATGCTTAGTCACTTGCGAATCTCTGGCCTATGCTTAGTCACTTGCGAATCTCTGGCCTATGCTTAGTCACTTGCGAATCTCTGGCCTATGCTTAGTCACTTGCGAATCTCTGGCCTATGCTTAGTCACTTGCGAATCTCTGGCCTATGCTTAGTCACTTGCGAATCTCTGGCCTATGCTTAGTCACTTGCGAATCTCTGGCCTATGCTTAGTCACTTGCGAATCTCTGGCCTATGCTTAGTCACTTGCGAATCTCTGGCCTATGCTTAGTCACTTGCGAATCTCTGGCCTATGCTTAGTCACTTGCGAATCTCTGGCCTATGCTTAGTCACTTGCGAATCTCTGGCCTATGCTTAGTCACTTGCGAATCTCTGGCCTATGCTTAGTCACTTGCGAATCTCTGGCCTATGCTTAGTCACTTGCGAATCTCTGGCCTATGCTTAGTCACTTGCGAATCTCTGGCCTATGCTTAGTCACTTGCGAATCTCTGGCCTATGCTTAGTCACTTGCGAATCTCTGGCCTATGCTTAGTCACTTGCGAATCTCTGGCCTATGCTTAGTCACTTGCGAATCTCTGGCCTATGCTTAGTCACTTGCGAATCTCTGGCCTATGCTTAGTCACTTGCGAATCTCTGGCCTATGCTTAGTCACTTGCGAATCTCTGGCCTATGCTTAGTCACTTGCGAATCTCTGGCCTATGCTTAGTCACTTGCGAATCTCTGGCCTATGCTTAGTCACTTGCGAATCTCTGGCCTATGCTTAGTCACTTGCGAATCTCTGGCCTATGCTTAGTCACTTGCGAATCTCTGGCCTATGCTTAGTCACTTGCGAATCTCTGGCCTATGCTTAGTCACTTGCGAATCTCTGGCCTATGCTTAGTCACTTGCGAATCTCTGGCCTATGCTTAGTCACTTGCGAATCTCTGGCCTATGCTTAGTCACTTGCGAATCTCTGGCCTATGCTTAGTCACTTGCGAATCTCTGGCCTATGCTTAGTCACTTGCGAATCTCTGGCCTATGCTTAGTCACTTGCGAATCTCTGGCCTATGCTTAGTCACTTGCGAATCTCTGGCCTATGCTTAGTCACTTGCGAATCTCTGGCCTATGCTTAGTCACTTGCGAATCTCTGGCCTATGCTTAGTCACTTGCGAATCTCTGGCCTATGCTTAGTCACTTGCGAATCTCTGGCCTATGCTTAGTCACTTGCGAATCTCTGGCCTATGCTTAGTCACTTGCGAATCTCTGGCCTATGCTTAGTCACTTGCGAATCTCTGGCCTATGCTTAGTCACTTGCGAATCTCTGGCCTATGCTTAGTCACTTGCGAATCTCTGGCCTATGCTTAGTCACTTGCGAATCTCTGGCCTATGCTTAGTCACTTGCGAATCTCTGGCCTATGCTTAGTCACTTGCGAATCTCTGGCCTATGCTTAGTCACTTGCGAATCTCTGGCCTATGCTTAGTCACTTGCGAATCTCTGGCCTATGCTTAGTCACTTGCGAATCTCTGGCCTATGCTTAGTCACTTGCGAATCTCTGGCCTATGCTTAGTCACTTGCGAATCTCTGGCCTATGCTTAGTCACTTGCGAATCTCTGGCCTATGCTTAGTCACTTGCGAATCTCTGGCCTATGCTTAGTCACTTGCGAATCTCTGGCCTATGCTTAGTCACTTGCGAATCTCTGGCCTATGCTTAGTCACTTGCGAATCTCTGGCCTATGCTTAGTCACTTGCGAATCTCTGGCCTATGCTTAGTCACTTGCGAATCTCTGGCCTATGCTTAGTCACTTGCGAATCTCTGGCCTATGCTTAGTCACTTGCGAATCTCTGGCCTATGCTTAGTCACTTGCGAATCTCTGGCCTATGCTTAGTCACTTGCGAATCTCTGGCCTATGCTTAGTCACTTGCGAATCTCTGGCCTATGCTTAGTCACTTGCGAATCTCTGGCCTATGCTTAGTCACTTGCGAATCTCTGGCCTATGCTTAGTCACTTGCGAATCTCTGGCCTATGCTTAGTCACTTGCGAATCTCTGGCCTATGCTTAGTCACTTGCGAATCTCTGGCCTATGCTTAGTCACTTGCGAATCTCTGGCCTATGCTTAGTCACTTGCGAATCTCTGGCCTATGCTTAGTCACTTGCGAATCTCTGGCCTATGCTTAGTCACTTGCGAATCTCTGGCCTATGCTTAGTCACTTGCGAATCTCTGGCCTATGCTTAGTCACTTGCGAATCTCTGGCCTATGCTTAGTCACTTGCGAATCTCTGGCCTATGCTTAGTCACTTGCGAATCTCTGGCCTATGCTTAGTCACTTGCGAATCTCTGGCCTATGCTTAGTCACTTGCGAATCTCTGGCCTATGCTTAGTCACTTGCGAATCTCTGGCCTATGCTTAGTCACTTGCGAATCTCTGGCCTATGCTTAGTCACTTGCGAATCTCTGGCCTATGCTTAGTCACTTGCGAATCTCTGGCCTATGCTTAGTCACTTGCGAATCTCTGGCCTATGCTTAGTCACTTGCGAATCTCTGGCCTATGCTTAGTCACTTGCGAATCTCTGGCCTATGCTTAGTCACTTGCGAATCTCTGGCCTATGCTTAGTCACTTGCGAATCTCTGGCCTATGCTTAGTCACTTGCGAATCTCTGGCCTATGCTTAGTCACTTGCGAATCTCTGGCCTATGCTTAGTCACTTGCGAATCTCTGGCCTATGCTTAGTCACTTGCGAATCTCTGGCCTATGCTTAGTCACTTGCGAATCTCTGGCCTATGCTTAGTCACTTGCGAATCTCTGGCCTATGCTTAGTCACTTGCGAATCTCTGGCCTATGCTTAGTCACTTGCGAATCTCTGGCCTATGCTTAGTCACTTGCGAATCTCTGGCCTATGCTTAGTCACTTGCGAATCTCTGGCCTATGCTTAGTCACTTGCGAATCTCTGGCCTATGCTTAGTCACTTGCGAATCTCTGGCCTATGCTTAGTCACTTGCGAATCTCTGGCCTATGCTTAGTCACTTGCGAATCTCTGGCCTATGCTTAGTCACTTGCGAATCTCTGGCCTATGCTTAGTCACTTGCGAATCTCTGGCCTATGCTTAGTCACTTGCGAATCTCTGGCCTATGCTTAGTCACTTGCGAATCTCTGGCCTATGCTTAGTCACTTGCGAATCTCTGGCCTATGCTTAGTCACTTGCGAATCTCTGGCCTATGCTTAGTCACTTGCGAATCTCTGGCCTATGCTTAGTCACTTGCGAATCTCTGGCCTATGCTTAGTCACTTGCGAATCTCTGGCCTATGCTTAGTCACTTGCGAATCTCTGGCCTATGCTTAGTCACTTGCGAATCTCTGGCCTATGCTTAGTCACTTGCGAATCTCTGGCCTATGCTTAGTCACTTGCGAATCTCTGGCCTATGCTTAGTCACTTGCGAATCTCTGGCCTATGCTTAGTCACTTGCGAATCTCTGGCCTATGCTTAGTCACTTGCGAATCTCTGGCCTATGCTTAGTCACTTGCGAATCTCTGGCCTATGCTTAGTCACTTGCGAATCTCTGGCCTATGCTTAGTCACTTGCGAATCTCTGGCCTATGCTTAGTCACTTGCGAATCTCTGGCCTATGCTTAGTCACTTGCGAATCTCTGGCCTATGCTTAGTCACTTGCGAATCTCTGGCCTATGCTTAGTCACTTGCGAATCTCTGGCCTATGCTTAGTCACTTGCGAATCTCTGGCCTATGCTTAGTCACTTGCGAATCTCTGGCCTATGCTTAGTCACTTGCGAATCTCTGGCCTATGCTTAGTCACTTGCGAATCTCTGGCCTATGCTTAGTCACTTGCGAATCTCTGGCCTATGCTTAGTCACTTGCGAATCTCTGGCCTATGCTTAGTCACTTGCGAATCTCTGGCCTATGCTTAGTCACTTGCGAATCTCTGGCCTATGCTTAGTCACTTGCGAATCTCTGGCCTATGCTTAGTCACTTGCGAATCTCTGGCCTATGCTTAGTCACTTGCGAATCTCTGGCCTATGCTTAGTCACTTGCGAATCTCTGGCCTATGCTTAGTCACTTGCGAATCTCTGGCCTATGCTTAGTCACTTGCGAATCTCTGGCCTATGCTTAGTCACTTGCGAATCTCTGGCCTATGCTTAGTCACTTGCGAATCTCTGGCCTATGCTTAGTCACTTGCGAATCTCTGGCCTATGCTTAGTCACTTGCGAATCTCTGGCCTATGCTTAGTCACTTGCGAATCTCTGGCCTATGCTTAGTCACTTGCGAATCTCTGGCCTATGCTTAGTCACTTGCGAATCTCTGGCCTATGCTTAGTCACTTGCGAATCTCTGGCCTATGCTTAGTCACTTGCGAATCTCTGGCCTATGCTTAGTCACTTGCGAATCTCTGGCCTATGCTTAGTCACTTGCGAATCTCTGGCCTATGCTTAGTCACTTGCGAATCTCTGGCCTATGCTTAGTCACTTGCGAATCTCTGGCCTATGCTTAGTCACTTGCGAATCTCTGGCCTATGCTTAGTCACTTGCGAATCTCTGGCCTATGCTTAGTCACTTGCGAATCTCTG
Organism: Closterium sp. Yama58-4; assembly: GCA_947470075.1. Classification (NCBI taxonomy): domain Eukaryota; kingdom Viridiplantae; phylum Streptophyta; class Zygnematophyceae; order Desmidiales; family Closteriaceae; genus Closterium; species Closterium sp. Yama58-4. The sequence continues at coordinate 39,429 of CANIUD010000912.1, read as the reverse complement.
GCCTATGCTTAGTCACTTGCGAATCTCTGGCCTATGCTTAGTCACTTGCGAATCTCTGGCCTATGCTTAGTCACTTGCGAATCTCTGGCCTATGCTTAGTCACTTGCGAATCTCTGGCCTATGCTTAGTCACTTGCGAATCTCTGGCCTATGCTTAGTCACTTGCGAATCTCTGGCCTATGCTTAGTCACTTGCGAATCTCTGGCCTATGCTTAGTCACTTGCGAATCTCTGGCCTATGCTTAGTCACTTGCGAATCTCTGGCCTATGCTTAGTCACTTGCGAATCTCTGGCCTATGCTTAGTCACTTGCGAATCTCTGGCCTATGCTTAGTCACTTGCGAATCTCTGGCCTATGCTTAGTCACTTGCGAATCTCTGGCCTATGCTTAGTCACTTGCGAATCTCTGGCCTATGCTTAGTCACTTGCGAATCTCTGGCCTATGCTTAGTCACTTGCGAATCTCTGGCCTATGCTTAGTCACTTGCGAATCTCTGGCCTATGCTTAGTCACTTGCGAATCTCTGGCCTATGCTTAGTCACTTGCGAATCTCTGGCCTATGCTTAGTCACTTGCGAATCTCTGGCCTATGCTTAGTCACTTGCGAATCTCTGGCCTATGCTTAGTCACTTGCGAATCTCTGGCCTATGCTTAGTCACTTGCGAATCTCTGGCCTATGCTTAGTCACTTGCGAATCTCTGGCCTATGCTTAGTCACTTGCGAATCTCTGGCCTATGCTTAGTCACTTGCGAATCTCTGGCCTATGCTTAGTCACTTGCGAATCTCTGGCCTATGCTTAGTCACTTGCGAATCTCTGGCCTATGCTTAGTCACTTGCGAATCTCTGGCCTATGCTTAGTCACTTGCGAATCTCTGGCCTATGCTTAGTCACTTGCGAATCTCTGGCCTATGCTTAGTCACTTGCGAATCTCTGGCCTATGCTTAGTCACTTGCGAATCTCTGGCCTATGCTTAGTCACTTGCGAATCTCTGGCCTATGCTTAGTCACTTGCGAATCTCTGGCCTATGCTTAGTCACTTGCGAATCTCTGGCCTATGCTTAGTCACTTGCGAATCTCTGGCCTATGCTTAGTCACTTGCGAATCTCTGGCCTATGCTTAGTCACTTGCGAATCTCTGGCCTATGCTTAGTCACTTGCGAATCTCTGGCCTATGCTTAGTCACTTGCGAATCTCTGGCCTATGCTTAGTCACTTGCGAATCTCTGGCCTATGCTTAGTCACTTGCGAATCTCTGGCCTATGCTTAGTCACTTGCGAATCTCTGGCCTATGCTTAGTCACTTGCGAATCTCTGGCCTATGCTTAGTCACTTGCGAATCTCTGGCCTATGCTTAGTCACTTGCGAATCTCTGGCCTATGCTTAGTCACTTGCGAATCTCTGGCCTATGCTTAGTCACTTGCGAATCTCTGGCCTATGCTTAGTCACTTGCGAATCTCTGGCCTATGCTTAGTCACTTGCGAATCTCTGGCCTATGCTTAGTCACTTGCGAATCTCTGGCCTATGCTTAGTCACTTGCGAATCTCTGGCCTATGCTTAGTCACTTGCGAATCTCTGGCCTATGCTTAGTCACTTGCGAATCTCTGGCCTATGCTTAGTCACTTGCGAATCTCTGGCCTATGCTTAGTCACTTGCGAATCTCTGGCCTATGCTTAGTCACTTGCGAATCTCTGGCCTATGCTTAGTCACTTGCGAATCTCTGGCCTATGCTTAGTCACTTGCGAATCTCTGGCCTATGCTTAGTCACTTGCGAATCTCTGGCCTATGCTTAGTCACTTGCGAATCTCTGGCCTATGCTTAGTCACTTGCGAATCTCTGGCCTATGCTTAGTCACTTGCGAATCTCTGGCCTATGCTTAGTCACTTGCGAATCTCTGGCCTATGCTTAGTCACTTGCGAATCTCTGGCCTATGCTTAGTCACTTGCGAATCTCTGGCCTATGCTTAGTCACTTGCGAATCTCTGGCCTATGCTTAGTCACTTGCGAATCTCTGGCCTATGCTTAGTCACTTGCGAATCTCTGGCCTATGCTTAGTCACTTGCGAATCTCTGGCCTATGCTTAGTCACTTGCGAATCTCTGGCCTATGCTTAGTCACTTGCGAATCTCTGGCCTATGCTTAGTCACTTGCGAATCTCTGGCCTATGCTTAGTCACTTGCGAATCTCTGGCCTATGCTTAGTCACTTGCGAATCTCTGGCCTATGCTTAGTCACTTGCGAATCTCTGGCCTATGCTTAGTCACTTGCGAATCTCTGGCCTATGCTTAGTCACTTGCGAATCTCTGGCCTATGCTTAGTCACTTGCGAATCTCTGGCCTATGCTTAGTCACTTGCGAATCTCTGGCCTATGCTTAGTCACTTGCGAATCTCTGGCCTATGCTTAGTCACTTGCGAATCTCTGGCCTATGCTTAGTCACTTGCGAATCTCTGGCCTATGCTTAGTCACTTGCGAATCTCTGGCCTATGCTTAGTCACTTGCGAATCTCTGGCCTATGCTTAGTCACTTGCGAATCTCTGGCCTATGCTTAGTCACTTGCGAATCTCTGGCCTATGCTTAGTCACTTGCGAATCTCTGGCCTATGCTTAGTCACTTGCGAATCTCTGGCCTATGCTTAGTCACTTGCGAATCTCTGGCCTATGCTTAGTCACTTGCGAATCTCTGGCCTATGCTTAGTCACTTGCGAATCTCTGGCCTATGCTTAGTCACTTGCGAATCTCTGGCCTATGCTTAGTCACTTGCGAATCTCTGGCCTATGCTTAGTCACTTGCGAATCTCTGGCCTATGCTTAGTCACTTGCGAATCTCTGGCCTATGCTTAGTCACTTGCGAATCTCTGGCCTATGCTTAGTCACTTGCGAATCTCTGGCCTATGCTTAGTCACTTGCGAATCTCTGGCCTATGCTTAGTCACTTGCGAATCTCTGGCCTATGCTTAGTCACTTGCGAATCTCTGGCCTATGCTTAGTCACTTGCGAATCTCTGGCCTATGCTTAGTCACTTGCGAATCTCTGGCCTATGCTTAGTCACTTGCGAATCTCTGGCCTATGCTTAGTCACTTGCGAATCTCTGGCCTATGCTTAGTCACTTGCGAATCTCTGGCCTATGCTTAGTCACTTGCGAATCTCTGGCCTATGCTTAGTCACTTGCGAATCTCTGGCCTATGCTTAGTCACTTGCGAATCTCTGGCCTATGCTTAGTCACTTGCGAATCTCTGGCCTATGCTTAGTCACTTGCGAATCTCTGGCCTATGCTTAGTCACTTGCGAATCTCTGGCCTATGCTTAGTCACTTGCGAATCTCTGGCCTATGCTTAGTCACTTGCGAATCTCTGGCCTATGCTTAGTCACTTGCGAATCTCTGGCCTATGCTTAGTCACTTGCGAATCTCTGGCCTATGCTTAGTCACTTGCGAATCTCTGGCCTATGCTTAGTCACTTGCGAATCTCTGGCCTATGCTTAGTCACTTGCGAATCTCTGGCCTATGCTTAGTCACTTGCGAATCTCTGGCCTATGCTTAGTCACTTGCGAATCTCTGGCCTATGCTTAGTCACTTGCGAATCTCTGGCCTATGCTTAGTCACTTGCGAATCTCTGGCCTATGCTTAGTCACTTGCGAATCTCTGGCCTATGCTTAGTCACTTGCGAATCTCTGGCCTATGCTTAGTCACTTGCGAATCTCTGGCCTATGCTTAGTCACTTGCGAATCTCTGGCCTATGCTTAGTCACTTGCGAATCTCTGGCCTATGCTTAGTCACTTGCGAATCTCTGGCCTATGCTTAGTCACTTGCGAATCTCTGGCCTATGCTTAGTCACTTGCGAATCTCTGGCCTATGCTTAGTCACTTGCGAATCTCTGGCCTATGCTTAGTCACTTGCGAATCTCTGGCCTATGCTTAGTCACTTGCGAATCTCTGGCCTATGCTTAGTCACTTGCGAATCTCTGGCCTATGCTTAGTCACTTGCGAATCTCTGGCCTATGCTTAGTCACTTGCGAATCTCTGGCCTATGCTTAGTCACTTGCGAATCTCTGGCCTATGCTTAGTCACTTGCGAATCTCTGGCCTATGCTTAGTCACTTGCGAATCTCTGGCCTATGCTTAGTCACTTGCGAATCTCTGGCCTATGCTTAGTCACTTGCGAATCTCTGGCCTATGCTTAGTCACTTGCGAATCTCTGGCCTATGCTTAGTCACTTGCGAATCTCTGGCCTATGCTTAGTCACTTGCGAATCTCTGGCCTATGCTTAGTCACTTGCGAATCTCTGGCCTATGCTTAGTCACTTGCGAATCTCTGGCCTATGCTTAGTCACTTGCGAATCTCTGGCCTATGCTTAGTCACTTGCGAATCTCTGGCCTATGCTTAGTCACTTGCGAATCTCTGGCCTATGCTTAGTCACTTGCGAATCTCTGGCCTATGCTTAGTCACTTGCGAATCTCTGGCCTATGCTTAGTCACTTGCGAATCTCTGGCCTATGCTTAGTCACTTGCGAATCTCTGGCCTATGCTTAGTCACTTGCGAATCTCTGGCCTATGCTTAGTCACTTGCGAATCTCTGGCCTATGCTTAGTCACTTGCGAATCTCTGGCCTATGCTTAGTCACTTGCGAATCTCTGGCCTATGCTTAGTCACTTGCGAATCTCTGGCCTATGCTTAGTCACTTGCGAATCTCTGGCCTATGCTTAGTCACTTGCGAATCTCTGGCCTATGCTTAGTCACTTGCGAATCTCTGGCCTATGCTTAGTCACTTGCGAATCTCTGGCCTATGCTTAGTCACTTGCGAATCTCTGGCCTATGCTTAGTCACTTGCGAATCTCTGGCCTATGCTTAGTCACTTGCGAATCTCTGGCCTATGCTTAGTCACTTGCGAATCTCTGGCCTATGCTTAGTCACTTGCGAATCTCTGGCCTATGCTTAGTCACTTGCGAATCTCTGGCCTATGCTTAGTCACTTGCGAATCTCTGGCCTATGCTTAGTCACTTGCGAATCTCTGGCCTATGCTTAGTCACTTGCGAATCTCTGGCCTATGCTTAGTCACTTGCGAATCTCTGGCCTATGCTTAGTCACTTGCGAATCTCTGGCCTATGCTTAGTCACTTGCGAATCTCTGGCCTATGCTTAGTCACTTGCGAATCTCTGGCCTATGCTTAGTCACTTGCGAATCTCTGGCCTATGCTTAGTCACTTGCGAATCTCTGGCCTATGCTTAGTCACTTGCGAATCTCTGGCCTATGCTTAGTCACTTGCGAATCTCTGGCCTATGCTTAGTCACTTGCGAATCTCTGGCCTATGCTTAGTCACTTGCGAATCTCTGGCCTATGCTTAGTCACTTGCGAATCTCTGGCCTATGCTTAGTCACTTGCGAATCTCTGGCCTATGCTTAGTCACTTGCGAATCTCTGGCCTATGCTTAGTCACTTGCGAATCTCTGGCCTATGCTTAGTCACTTGCGAATCTCTGGCCTATGCTTAGTCACTTGCGAATCTCTGGCCTATGCTTAGTCACTTGCGAATCTCTGGCCTATGCTTAGTCACTTGCGAATCTCTGGCCTATGCTTAGTCACTTGCGAATCTCTGGCCTATGCTTAGTCACTTGCGAATCTCTGGCCTATGCTTAGTCACTTGCGAATCTCTGGCCTATGCTTAGTCACTTGCGAATCTCTGGCCTATGCTTAGTCACTTGCGAATCTCTGGCCTATGCTTAGTCACTTGCGAATCTCTGGCCTATGCTTAGTCACTTGCGAATCTCTGGCCTATGCTTAGTCACTTGCGAATCTCTGGCCTATGCTTAGTCACTTGCGAATCTCTGGCCTATGCTTAGTCACTTGCGAATCTCTGGCCTATGCTTAGTCACTTGCGAATCTCTGGCCTATGCTTAGTCACTTGCGAATCTCTGGCCTATGCTTAGTCACTTGCGAATCTCTGGCCTATGCTTAGTCACTTGCGAATCTCTGGCCTATGCTTAGTCACTTGCGAATCTCTGGCCTATGCTTAGTCACTTGCGAATCTCTGGCCTATGCTTAGTCACTTGCGAATCTCTGGCCTATGCTTAGTCACTTGCGAATCTCTGGCCTATGCTTAGTCACTTGCGAATCTCTGGCCTATGCTTAGTCACTTGCGAATCTCTGGCCTATGCTTAGTCACTTGCGAATCTCTGGCCTATGCTTAGTCACTTGCGAATCTCTGGCCTATGCTTAGTCACTTGCGAATCTCTGGCCTATGCTTAGTCACTTGCGAATCTCTGGCCTATGCTTAGTCACTTGCGAATCTCTGGCCTATGCTTAGTCACTTGCGAATCTCTGGCCTATGCTTAGTCACTTGCGAATCTCTGGCCTATGCTTAGTCACTTGCGAATCTCTGGCCTATGCTTAGTCACTTGCGAATCTCTGGCCTATGCTTAGTCACTTGCGAATCTCTGGCCTATGCTTAGTCACTTGCGAATCTCTGGCCTATGCTTAGTCACTTGCGAATCTCTGGCCTATGCTTAGTCACTTGCGAATCTCTGGCCTATGCTTAGTCACTTGCGAATCTCTGGCCTATGCTTAGTCACTTGCGAATCTCTGGCCTATGCTTAGTCACTTGCGAATCTCTGGCCTATGCTTAGTCACTTGCGAATCTCTGGCCTATGCTTAGTCACTTGCGAATCTCTGGCCTATGCTTAGTCACTTGCGAATCTCTGGCCTATGCTTAGTCACTTGCGAATCTCTGGCCTATGCTTAGTCACTTGCGAATCTCTGGCCTATGCTTAGTCACTTGCGAATCTCTGGCCTATGCTTAGTCACTTGCGAATCTCTGGCCTATGCTTAGTCACTTGCGAATCTCTGGCCTATGCTTAGTCACTTGCGAATCTCTGGCCTATGCTTAGTCACTTGCGAATCTCTGGCCTATGCTTAGTCACTTGCGAATCTCTGGCCTATGCTTAGTCACTTGCGAATCTCTGGCCTATGCTTAGTCACTTGCGAATCTCTGGCCTATGCTTAGTCACTTGCGAATCTCTGGCCTATGCTTAGTCACTTGCGAATCTCTGGCCTATGCTTAGTCACTTGCGAATCTCTGGCCTATGCTTAGTCACTTGCGAATCTCTGGCCTATGCTTAGTCACTTGCGAATCTCTGGCCTATGCTTAGTCACTTGCGAATCTCTGGCCTATGCTTAGTCACTTGCGAATCTCTGGCCTATGCTTAGTCACTTGCGAATCTCTGGCCTATGCTTAGTCACTTGCGAATCTCTGGCCTATGCTTAGTCACTTGCGAATCTCTGGCCTATGCTTAGTCACTTGCGAATCTCTGGCCTATGCTTAGTCACTTGCGAATCTCTGGCCTATGCTTAGTCACTTGCGAATCTCTGGCCTATGCTTAGTCACTTGCGAATCTCTGGCCTATGCTTAGTCACTTGCGAATCTCTGGCCTATGCTTAGTCACTTGCGAATCTCTGGCCTATGCTTAGTCACTTGCGAATCTCTGGCCTATGCTTAGTCACTTGCGAATCTCTGGCCTATGCTTAGTCACTTGCGAATCTCTGGCCTATGCTTAGTCACTTGCGAATCTCTGGCCTATGCTTAGTCACTTGCGAATCTCTGGCCTATGCTTAGTCACTTGCGAATCTCTGGCCTATGCTTAGTCACTTGCGAATCTCTGGCCTATGCTTAGTCACTTGCGAATCTCTGGCCTATGCTTAGTCACTTGCGAATCTCTGGCCTATGCTTAGTCACTTGCGAATCTCTGGCCTATGCTTAGTCACTTGCGAATCTCTGGCCTATGCTTAGTCACTTGCGAATCTCTGGCCTATGCTTAGTCACTTGCGAATCTCTGGCCTATGCTTAGTCACTTGCGAATCTCTGGCCTATGCTTAGTCACTTGCGAATCTCTGGCCTATGCTTAGTCACTTGCGAATCTCTGGCCTATGCTTAGTCACTTGCGAATCTCTGGCCTATGCTTAGTCACTTGCGAATCTCTGGCCTATGCTTAGTCACTTGCGAATCTCTGGCCTATGCTTAGTCACTTGCGAATCTCTGGCCTATGCTTAGTCACTTGCGAATCTCTGGCCTATGCTTAGTCACTTGCGAATCTCTGGCCTATGCTTAGTCACTTGCGAATCTCTGGCCTATGCTTAGTCACTTGCGAATCTCTGGCCTATGCTTAGTCACTTGCGAATCTCTGGCCTATGCTTAGTCACTTGCGAATCTCTGGCCTATGCTTAGTCACTTGCGAATCTCTGGCCTATGCTTAGTCACTTGCGAATCTCTGGCCTATGCTTAGTCACTTGCGAATCTCTGGCCTATGCTTAGTCACTTGCGAATCTCTGGCCTATGCTTAGTCACTTGCGAATCTCTGGCCTATGCTTAGTCACTTGCGAATCTCTGGCCTATGCTTAGTCACTTGCGAATCTCTGGCCTATGCTTAGTCACTTGCGAATCTCTGGCCTATGCTTAGTCACTTGCGAATCTCTGGCCTATGCTTAGTCACTTGCGAATCTCTGGCCTATGCTTAGTCACTTGCGAATCTCTGGCCTATGCTTAGTCACTTGCGAATCTCTGGCCTATGCTTAGTCACTTGCGAATCTCTGGCCTATGCTTAGTCACTTGCGAATCTCTGGCCTATGCTTAGTCACTTGCGAATCTCTGGCCTATGCTTAGTCACTTGCGAATCTCTGGCCTATGCTTAGTCACTTGCGAATCTCTGGCCTATGCTTAGTCACTTGCGAATCTCTGGCCTATGCTTAGTCACTTGCGAATCTCTGGCCTATGCTTAGTCACTTGCGAATCTCTGGCCTATGCTTAGTCACTTGCGAATCTCTGGCCTATGCTTAGTCACTTGCGAATCTCTGGCCTATGCTTAGTCACTTGCGAATCTCTGGCCTATGCTTAGTCACTTGCGAATCTCTGGCCTATGCTTAGTCACTTGCGAATCTCTGGCCTATGCTTAGTCACTTGCGAATCTCTGGCCTATGCTTAGTCACTTGCGAATCTCTGGCCTATGCTTAGTCACTTGCGAATCTCTGGCCTATGCTTAGTCACTTGCGAATCTCTGGCCTATGCTTAGTCACTTGCGAATCTCTGGCCTATGCTTAGTCACTTGCGAATCTCTGGCCTATGCTTAGTCACTTGCGAATCTCTGGCCTATGCTTAGTCACTTGCGAATCTCTGGCCTATGCTTAGTCACTTGCGAATCTCTGGCCTATGCTTAGTCACTTGCGAATCTCTGGCCTATGCTTAGTCACTTGCGAATCTCTGGCCTATGCTTAGTCACTTGCGAATCTCTGGCCTATGCTTAGTCACTTGCGAATCTCTGGCCTATGCTTAGTCACTTGCGAATCTCTGGCCTATGCTTAGTCACTTGCGAATCTCTGGCCTATGCTTAGTCACTTGCGAATCTCTGGCCTATGCTTAGTCACTTGCGAATCTCTGGCCTATGCTTAGTCACTTGCGAATCTCTGGCCTATGCTTAGTCACTTGCGAATCTCTGGCCTATGCTTAGTCACTTGCGAATCTCTGGCCTATGCTTAGTCACTTGCGAATCTCTGGCCTATGCTTAGTCACTTGCGAATCTCTGGCCTATGCTTAGTCACTTGCGAATCTCTGGCCTATGCTTAGTCACTTGCGAATCTCTGGCCTATGCTTAGTCACTTGCGAATCTCTGGCCTATGCTTAGTCACTTGCGAATCTCTGGCCTATGCTTAGTCACTTGCGAATCTCTGGCCTATGCTTAGTCACTTGCGAATCTCTGGCCTATGCTTAGTCACTTGCGAATCTCTGGCCTATGCTTAGTCACTTGCGAATCTCTGGCCTATGCTTAGTCACTTGCGAATCTCTGGCCTATGCTTAGTCACTTGCGAATCTCTGGCCTATGCTTAGTCACTTGCGAATCTCTGGCCTATGCTTAGTCACTTGCGAATCTCTGGCCTATGCTTAGTCACTTGCGAATCTCTGGCCTATGCTTAGTCACTTGCGAATCTCTGGCCTATGCTTAGTCACTTGCGAATCTCTGGCCTATGCTTAGTCACTTGCGAATCTCTGGCCTATGCTTAGTCACTTGCGAATCTCTGGCCTATGCTTAGTCACTTGCGAATCTCTGGCCTATGCTTAGTCACTTGCGAATCTCTGGCCTATGCTTAGTCACTTGCGAATCTCTGGCCTATGCTTAGTCACTTGCGAATCTCTGGCCTATGCTTAGTCACTTGCGAATCTCTGGCCTATGCTTAGTCACTTGCGAATCTCTGGCCTATGCTTAGTCACTTGCGAATCTCTGGCCTATGCTTAGTCACTTGCGAATCTCTGGCCTATGCTTAGTCACTTGCGAATCTCTGGCCTATGCTTAGTCACTTGCGAATCTCTGGCCTATGCTTAGTCACTTGCGAATCTCTGGCCTATGCTTAGTCACTTGCGAATCTCTGGCCTATGCTTAGTCACTTGCGAATCTCTGGCCTATGCTTAGTCACTTGCGAATCTCTGGCCTATGCTTAGTCACTTGCGAATCTCTGGCCTATGCTTAGTCACTTGCGAATCTCTGGCCTATGCTTAGTCACTTGCGAATCTCTGGCCTATGCTTAGTCACTTGCGAATCTCTGGCCTATGCTTAGTCACTTGCGAATCTCTGGCCTATGCTTAGTCACTTGCGAATCTCTGGCCTATGCTTAGTCACTTGCGAATCTCTGGCCTATGCTTAGTCACTTGCGAATCTCTGGCCTATGCTTAGTCACTTGCGAATCTCTGGCCTATGCTTAGTCACTTGCGAATCTCTGGCCTATGCTTAGTCACTTGCGAATCTCTGGCCTATGCTTAGTCACTTGCGAATCTCTGGCCTATGCTTAGTCACTTGCGAATCTCTGGCCTATGCTTAGTCACTTGCGAATCTCTGGCCTATGCTTAGTCACTTGCGAATCTCTGGCCTATGCTTAGTCACTTGCGAATCTCTGGCCTATGCTTAGTCACTTGCGAATCTCTGGCCTATGCTTAGTCACTTGCGAATCTCTGGCCTATGCTTAGTCACTTGCGAATCTCTGGCCTATGCTTAGTCACTTGCGAATCTCTGGCCTATGCTTAGTCACTTGCGAATCTCTGGCCTATGCTTAGTCACTTGCGAATCTCTGGCCTATGCTTAGTCACTTGCGAATCTCTGGCCTATGCTTAGTCACTTGCGAATCTCTGGCCTATGCTTAGTCACTTGCGAATCTCTGGCCTATGCTTAGTCACTTGCGAATCTCTGGCCTATGCTTAGTCACTTGCGAATCTCTGGCCTATGCTTAGTCACTTGCGAATCTCTGGCCTATGCTTAGTCACTTGCGAATCTCTGGCCTATGCTTAGTCACTTGCGAATCTCTGGCCTATGCTTAGTCACTTGCGAATCTCTGGCCTATGCTTAGTCACTTGCGAATCTCTGGCCTATGCTTAGTCACTTGCGAATCTCTGGCCTATGCTTAGTCACTTGCGAATCTCTGGCCTATGCTTAGTCACTTGCGAATCTCTGGCCTATGCTTAGTCACTTGCGAATCTCTGGCCTATGCTTAGTCACTTGCGAATCTCTGGCCTATGCTTAGTCACTTGCGAATCTCTGGCCTATGCTTAGTCACTTGCGAATCTCTGGCCTATGCTTAGTCACTTGCGAATCTCTGGCCTATGCTTAGTCACTTGCGAATCTCTGGCCTATGCTTAGTCACTTGCGAATCTCTGGCCTATGCTTAGTCACTTGCGAATCTCTGGCCTATGCTTAGTCACTTGCGAATCTCTGGCCTATGCTTAGTCACTTGCGAATCTCTGGCCTATGCTTAGTCACTTGCGAATCTCTGGCCTATGCTTAGTCACTTGCGAATCTCTGGCCTATGCTTAGTCACTTGCGAATCTCTGGCCTATGCTTAGTCACTTGCGAATCTCTGGCCTATGCTTAGTCACTTGCGAATCTCTGGCCTATGCTTAGTCACTTGCGAATCTCTGGCCTATGCTTAGTCACTTGCGAATCTCTGGCCTATGCTTAGTCACTTGCGAATCTCTGGCCTATGCTTAGTCACTTGCGAATCTCTGGCCTATGCTTAGTCACTTGCGAATCTCTGGCCTATGCTTAGTCACTTGCGAATCTCTGGCCTATGCTTAGTCACTTGCGAATCTCTGGCCTATGCTTAGTCACTTGCGAATCTCTGGCCTATGCTTAGTCACTTGCGAATCTCTGGCCTATGCTTAGTCACTTGCGAATCTCTGGCCTATGCTTAGTCACTTGCGAATCTCTGGCCTATGCTTAGTCACTTGCGAATCTCTGGCCTATGCTTAGTCACTTGCGAATCTCTGGCCTATGCTTAGTCACTTGCGAATCTCTGGCCTATGCTTAGTCACTTGCGAATCTCTGGCCTATGCTTAGTCACTTGCGAATCTCTGGCCTATGCTTAGTCACTTGCGAATCTCTGGCCTATGCTTAGTCACTTGCGAATCTCTGGCCTATGCTTAGTCACTTGCGAATCTCTGGCCTATGCTTAGTCACTTGCGAATCTCTGGCCTATGCTTAGTCACTTGCGAATCTCTGGCCTATGCTTAGTCACTTGCGAATCTCTGGCCTATGCTTAGTCACTTGCGAATCTCTGGCCTATGCTTAGTCACTTGCGAATCTCTGGCCTATGCTTAGTCACTTGCGAATCTCTGGCCTATGCTTAGTCACTTGCGAATCTCTGGCCTATGCTTAGTCACTTGCGAATCTCTGGCCTATGCTTAGTCACTTGCGAATCTCTGGCCTATGCTTAGTCACTTGCGAATCTCTGGCCTATGCTTAGTCACTTGCGAATCTCTGGCCTATGCTTAGTCACTTGCGAATCTCTGGCCTATGCTTAGTCACTTGCGAATCTCTGGCCTATGCTTAGTCACTTGCGAATCTCTGGCCTATGCTTAGTCACTTGCGAATCTCTGGCCTATGCTTAGTCACTTGCGAATCTCTGGCCTATGCTTAGTCACTTGCGAATCTCTGGCCTATGCTTAGTCACTTGCGAATCTCTGGCCTATGCTTAGTCACTTGCGAATCTCTGGCCTATGCTTAGTCACTTGCGAATCTCTGGCCTATGCTTAGTCACTTGCGAATCTCTGGCCTATGCTTAGTCACTTGCGAATCTCTGGCCTATGCTTAGTCACTTGCGAATCTCTGGCCTATGCTTAGTCACTTGCGAATCTCTGGCCTATGCTTAGTCACTTGCGAATCTCTGGCCTATGCTTAGTCACTTGCGAATCTCTGGCCTATGCTTAGTCACTTGCGAATCTCTGGCCTATGCTTAGTCACTTGCGAATCTCTGGCCTATGCTTAGTCACTTGCGAATCTCTGGCCTATGCTTAGTCACTTGCGAATCTCTGGCCTATGCTTAGTCACTTGCGAATCTCTGGCCTATGCTTAGTCACTTGCGAATCTCTGGCCTATGCTTAGTCACTTGCGAATCTCTGGCCTATGCTTAGTCACTTGCGAATCTCTGGCCTATGCTTAGTCACTTGCGAATCTCTGGCCTATGCTTAGTCACTTGCGAATCTCTGGCCTATGCTTAGTCACTTGCGAATCTCTGGCCTATGCTTAGTCACTTGCGAATCTCTGGCCTATGCTTAGTCACTTGCGAATCTCTGGCCTATGCTTAGTCACTTGCGAATCTCTGGCCTATGCTTAGTCACTTGCGAATCTCTGGCCTATGCTTAGTCACTTGCGAATCTCTGGCCTATGCTTAGTCACTTGCGAATCTCTGGCCTATGCTTAGTCACTTGCGAATCTCTGGCCTATGCTTAGTCACTTGCGAATCTCTGGCCTATGCTTAGTCACTTGCGAATCTCTGGCCTATGCTTAGTCACTTGCGAATCTCTGGCCTATGCTTAGTCACTTGCGAATCTCTGGCCTATGCTTAGTCACTTGCGAATCTCTGGCCTATGCTTAGTCACTTGCGAATCTCTGGCCTATGCTTAGTCACTTGCGAATCTCTGGCCTATGCTTAGTCACTTGCGAATCTCTGGCCTATGCTTAGTCACTTGCGAATCTCTGGCCTATGCTTAGTCACTTGCGAATCTCTGGCCTATGCTTAGTCACTTGCGAATCTCTGGCCTATGCTTAGTCACTTGCGAATCTCTGGCCTATGCTTAGTCACTTGCGAATCTCTGGCCTATGCTTAGTCACTTGCGAATCTCTGGCCTATGCTTAGTCACTTGCGAATCTCTGGCCTATGCTTAGTCACTTGCGAATCTCTGGCCTATGCTTAGTCACTTGCGAATCTCTGGCCTATGCTTAGTCACTTGCGAATCTCTGGCCTATGCTTAGTCACTTGCGAATCTCTGGCCTATGCTTAGTCACTTGCGAATCTCTGGCCTATGCTTAGTCACTTGCGAATCTCTGGCCTATGCTTAGTCACTTGCGAATCTCTGGCCTATGCTTAGTCACTTGCGAATCTCTGGCCTATGCTTAGTCACTTGCGAATCTCTGGCCTATGCTTAGTCACTTGCGAATCTCTGGCCTATGCTTAGTCACTTGCGAATCTCTGGCCTATGCTTAGTCACTTGCGAATCTCTGGCCTATGCTTAGTCACTTGCGAATCTCTGGCCTATGCTTAGTCACTTGCGAATCTCTGGCCTATGCTTAGTCACTTGCGAATCTCTGGCCTATGCTTAGTCACTTGCGAATCTCTGGCCTATGCTTAGTCACTTGCGAATCTCTGGCCTATGCTTAGTCACTTGCGAATCTCTGGCCTATGCTTAGTCACTTGCGAATCTCTGGCCTATGCTTAGTCACTTGCGAATCTCTGGCCTATGCTTAGTCACTTGCGAATCTCTGGCCTATGCTTAGTCACTTGCGAATCTCTGGCCTATGCTTAGTCACTTGCGAATCTCTGGCCTATGCTTAGTCACTTGCGAATCTCTGGCCTATGCTTAGTCACTTGCGAATCTCTGGCCTATGCTTAGTCACTTGCGAATCTCTGGCCTATGCTTAGTCACTTGCGAATCTCTGGCCTATGCTTAGTCACTTGCGAATCTCTGGCCTATGCTTAGTCACTTGCGAATCTCTGGCCTATGCTTAGTCACTTGCGAATCTCTGGCCTATGCTTAGTCACTTGCGAATCTCTGGCCTATGCTTAGTCACTTGCGAATCTCTGGCCTATGCTTAGTCACTTGCGAATCTCTGGCCTATGCTTAGTCACTTGCGAATCTCTGGCCTATGCTTAGTCACTTGCGAATCTCTGGCCTATGCTTAGTCACTTGCGAATCTCTGGCCTATGCTTAGTCACTTGCGAATCTCTGGCCTATGCTTAGTCACTTGCGAATCTCTGGCCTATGCTTAGTCACTTGCGAATCTCTGGCCTATGCTTAGTCACTTGCGAATCTCTGGCCTATGCTTAGTCACTTGCGAATCTCTGGCCTATGCTTAGTCACTTGCGAATCTCTGGCCTATGCTTAGTCACTTGCGAATCTCTGGCCTATGCTTAGTCACTTGCGAATCTCTGGCCTATGCTTAGTCACTTGCGAATCTCTGGCCTATGCTTAGTCACTTGCGAATCTCTGGCCTATGCTTAGTCACTTGCGAATCTCTGGCCTATGCTTAGTCACTTGCGAATCTCTGGCCTATGCTTAGTCACTTGCGAATCTCTGGCCTATGCTTAGTCACTTGCGAATCTCTGGCCTATGCTTAGTCACTTGCGAATCTCTGGCCTATGCTTAGTCACTTGCGAATCTCTGGCCTATGCTTAGTCACTTGCGAATCTCTGGCCTATGCTTAGTCACTTGCGAATCTCTGGCCTATGCTTAGTCACTTGCGAATCTCTGGCCTATGCTTAGTCACTTGCGAATCTCTGGCCTATGCTTAGTCACTTGCGAATCTCTGGCCTATGCTTAGTCACTTGCGAATCTCTGGCCTATGCTTAGTCACTTGCGAATCTCTGGCCTATGCTTAGTCACTTGCGAATCTCTGGCCTATGCTTAGTCACTTGCGAATCTCTGGCCTATGCTTAGTCACTTGCGAATCTCTGGCCTATGCTTAGTCACTTGCGAATCTCTGGCCTATGCTTAGTCACTTGCGAATCTCTGGCCTATGCTTAGTCACTTGCGAATCTCTGGCCTATGCTTAGTCACTTGCGAATCTCTGGCCTATGCTTAGTCACTTGCGAATCTCTGGCCTATGCTTAGTCACTTGCGAATCTCTGGCCTATGCTTAGTCACTTGCGAATCTCTGGCCTATGCTTAGTCACTTGCGAATCTCTGGCCTATGCTTAGTCACTTGCGAATCTCTGGCCTATGCTTAGTCACTTGCGAATCTCTGGCCTATGCTTAGTCACTTGCGAATCTCTGGCCTATGCTTAGTCACTTGCGAATCTCTGGCCTATGCTTAGTCACTTGCGAATCTCTGGCCTATGCTTAGTCACTTGCGAATCTCTGGCCTATGCTTAGTCACTTGCGAATCTCTGGCCTATGCTTAGTCACTTGCGAATCTCTGGCCTATGCTTAGTCACTTGCGAATCTCTGGCCTATGCTTAGTCACTTGCGAATCTCTGGCCTATGCTTAGTCACTTGCGAATCTCTGGCCTATGCTTAGTCACTTGCGAATCTCTGGCCTATGCTTAGTCACTTGCGAATCTCTGGCCTATGCTTAGTCACTTGCGAATCTCTGGCCTATGCTTAGTCACTTGCGAATCTCTGGCCTATGCTTAGTCACTTGCGAATCTCTGGCCTATGCTTAGTCACTTGCGAATCTCTGGCCTATGCTTAGTCACTTGCGAATCTCTGGCCTATGCTTAGTCACTTGCGAATCTCTGGCCTATGCTTAGTCACTTGCGAATCTCTGGCCTATGCTTAGTCACTTGCGAATCTCTGGCCTATGCTTAGTCACTTGCGAATCTCTGGCCTATGCTTAGTCACTTGCGAATCTCTGGCCTATGCTTAGTCACTTGCGAATCTCTGGCCTATGCTTAGTCACTTGCGAATCTCTGGCCTATGCTTAGTCACTTGCGAATCTCTGGCCTATGCTTAGTCACTTGCGAATCTCTGGCCTATGCTTAGTCACTTGCGAATCTCTGGCCTATGCTTAGTCACTTGCGAATCTCTGGCCTATGCTTAGTCACTTGCGAATCTCTGGCCTATGCTTAGTCACTTGCGAATCTCTGGCCTATGCTTAGTCACTTGCGAATCTCTGGCCTATGCTTAGTCACTTGCGAATCTCTGGCCTATGCTTAGTCACTTGCGAATCTCTGGCCTATGCTTAGTCACTTGCGAATCTCTGGCCTATGCTTAGTCACTTGCGAATCTCTGGCCTATGCTTAGTCACTTGCGAATCTCTGGCCTATGCTTAGTCACTTGCGAATCTCTGGCCTATGCTTAGTCACTTGCGAATCTCTGGCCTATGCTTAGTCACTTGCGAATCTCTGGCCTATGCTTAGTCACTTGCGAATCTCTGGCCTATGCTTAGTCACTTGCGAATCTCTGGCCTATGCTTAGTCACTTGCGAATCTCTGGCCTATGCTTAGTCACTTGCGAATCTCTGGCCTATGCTTAGTCACTTGCGAATCTCTGGCCTATGCTTAGTCACTTGCGAATCTCTGGCCTATGCTTAGTCACTTGCGAATCTCTGGCCTATGCTTAGTCACTTGCGAATCTCTGGCCTATGCTTAGTCACTTGCGAATCTCTGGCCTATGCTTAGTCACTTGCGAATCTCTGGCCTATGCTTAGTCACTTGCGAATCTCTGGCCTATGCTTAGTCACTTGCGAATCTCTGGCCTATGCTTAGTCACTTGCGAATCTCTGGCCTATGCTTAGTCACTTGCGAATCTCTGGCCTATGCTTAGTCACTTGCGAATCTCTGGCCTATGCTTAGTCACTTGCGAATCTCTGGCCTATGCTTAGTCACTTGCGAATCTCTGGCCTATGCTTAGTCACTTGCGAATCTCTGGCCTATGCTTAGTCACTTGCGAATCTCTGGCCTATGCTTAGTCACTTGCGAATCTCTGGCCTATGCTTAGTCACTTGCGAATCTCTGGCCTATGCTTAGTCACTTGCGAATCTCTGGCCTATGCTTAGTCACTTGCGAATCTCTGGCCTATGCTTAGTCACTTGCGAATCTCTGGCCTATGCTTAGTCACTTGCGAATCTCTGGCCTATGCTTAGTCACTTGCGAATCTCTGGCCTATGCTTAGTCACTTGCGAATCTCTGGCCTATGCTTAGTCACTTGCGAATCTCTGGCCTATGCTTAGTCACTTGCGAATCTCTGGCCTATGCTTAGTCACTTGCGAATCTCTGGCCTATGCTTAGTCACTTGCGAATCTCTGGCCTATGCTTAGTCACTTGCGAATCTCTGGCCTATGCTTAGTCACTTGCGAATCTCTGGCCTATGCTTAGTCACTTGCGAATCTCTGGCCTATGCTTAGTCACTTGCGAATCTCTGGCCTATGCTTAGTCACTTGCGAATCTCTGGCCTATGCTTAGTCACTTGCGAATCTCTGGCCTATGCTTAGTCACTTGCGAATCTCTGGCCTATGCTTAGTCACTTGCGAATCTCTGGCCTATGCTTAGTCACTTGCGAATCTCTGGCCTATGCTTAGTCACTTGCGAATCTCTGGCCTATGCTTAGTCACTTGCGAATCTCTGGCCTATGCTTAGTCACTTGCGAATCTCTGGCCTATGCTTAGTCACTTGCGAATCTCTGGCCTATGCTTAGTCACTTGCGAATCTCTGGCCTATGCTTAGTCACTTGCGAATCTCTGGCCTATGCTTAGTCACTTGCGAATCTCTGGCCTATGCTTAGTCACTTGCGAATCTCTGGCCTATGCTTAGTCACTTGCGAATCTCTGGCCTATGCTTAGTCACTTGCGAATCTCTGGCCTATGCTTAGTCACTTGCGAATCTCTGGCCTATGCTTAGTCACTTGCGAATCTCTGGCCTATGCTTAGTCACTTGCGAATCTCTGGCCTATGCTTAGTCACTTGCGAATCTCTGGCCTATGCTTAGTCACTTGCGAATCTCTGGCCTATGCTTAGTCACTTGCGAATCTCTGGCCTATGCTTAGTCACTTGCGAATCTCTGGCCTATGCTTAGTCACTTGCGAATCTCTGGCCTATGCTTAGTCACTTGCGAATCTCTGGCCTATGCTTAGTCACTTGCGAATCTCTGGCCTATGCTTAGTCACTTGCGAATCTCTGGCCTATGCTTAGTCACTTGCGAATCTCTGGCCTATGCTTAGTCACTTGCGAATCTCTGGCCTATGCTTAGTCACTTGCGAATCTCTGGCCTATGCTTAGTCACTTGCGAATCTCTGGCCTATGCTTAGTCACTTGCGAATCTCTGGCCTATGCTTAGTCACTTGCGAATCTCTGGCCTATGCTTAGTCACTTGCGAATCTCTGGCCTATGCTTAGTCACTTGCGAATCTCTGGCCTATGCTTAGTCACTTGCGAATCTCTGGCCTATGCTTAGTCACTTGCGAATCTCTGGCCTATGCTTAGTCACTTGCGAATCTCTGGCCTATGCTTAGTCACTTGCGAATCTCTGGCCTATGCTTAGTCACTTGCGAATCTCTGGCCTATGCTTAGTCACTTGCGAATCTCTGGCCTATGCTTAGTCACTTGCGAATCTCTGGCCTATGCTTAGTCACTTGCGAATCTCTGGCCTATGCTTAGTCACTTGCGAATCTCTGGCCTATGCTTAGTCACTTGCGAATCTCTGGCCTATGCTTAGTCACTTGCGAATCTCTGGCCTATGCTTAGTCACTTGCGAATCTCTGGCCTATGCTTAGTCACTTGCGAATCTCTGGCCTATGCTTAGTCACTTGCGAATCTCTGGCCTATGCTTAGTCACTTGCGAATCTCTGGCCTATGCTTAGTCACTTGCGAATCTCTGGCCTATGCTTAGTCACTTGCGAATCTCTGGCCTATGCTTAGTCACTTGCGAATCTCTGGCCTATGCTTAGTCACTTGCGAATCTCTGGCCTATGCTTAGTCACTTGCGAATCTCTGGCCTATGCTTAGTCACTTGCGAATCTCTGGCCTATGCTTAGTCACTTGCGAATCTCTGGCCTATGCTTAGTCACTTGCGAATCTCTGGCCTATGCTTAGTCACTTGCGAATCTCTGGCCTATGCTTAGTCACTTGCGAATCTCTGGCCTATGCTTAGTCACTTGCGAATCTCTGGCCTATGCTTAGTCACTTGCGAATCTCTGGCCTATGCTTAGTCACTTGCGAATCTCTGGCCTATGCTTAGTCACTTGCGAATCTCTGGCCTATGCTTAGTCACTTGCGAATCTCTGGCCTATGCTTAGTCACTTGCGAATCTCTGGCCTATGCTTAGTCACTTGCGAATCTCTGGCCTATGCTTAGTCACTTGCGAATCTCTGGCCTATGCTTAGTCACTTGCGAATCTCTGGCCTATGCTTAGTCACTTGCGAATCTCTGGCCTATGCTTAGTCACTTGCGAATCTCTGGCCTATGCTTAGTCACTTGCGAATCTCTGGCCTATGCTTAGTCACTTGCGAATCTCTGGCCTATGCTTAGTCACTTGCGAATCTCTGGCCTATGCTTAGTCACTTGCGAATCTCTGGCCTATGCTTAGTCACTTGCGAATCTCTGGCCTATGCTTAGTCACTTGCGAATCTCTGGCCTATGCTTAGTCACTTGCGAATCTCTGGCCTATGCTTAGTCACTTGCGAATCTCTGGCCTATGCTTAGTCACTTGCGAATCTCTGGCCTATGCTTAGTCACTTGCGAATCTCTGGCCTATGCTTAGTCACTTGCGAATCTCTGGCCTATGCTTAGTCACTTGCGAATCTCTGGCCTATGCTTAGTCACTTGCGAATCTCTGGCCTATGCTTAGTCACTTGCGAATCTCTGGCCTATGCTTAGTCACTTGCGAATCTCTGGCCTATGCTTAGTCACTTGCGAATCTCTGGCCTATGCTTAGTCACTTGCGAATCTCTGGCCTATGCTTAGTCACTTGCGAATCTCTGGCCTATGCTTAGTCACTTGCGAATCTCTGGCCTATGCTTAGTCACTTGCGAATCTCTGGCCTATGCTTAGTCACTTGCGAATCTCTGGCCTATGCTTAGTCACTTGCGAATCTCTGGCCTATGCTTAGTCACTTGCGAATCTCTGGCCTATGCTTAGTCACTTGCGAATCTCTGGCCTATGCTTAGTCACTTGCGAATCTCTGGCCTATGCTTAGTCACTTGCGAATCTCTGGCCTATGCTTAGTCACTTGCGAATCTCTGGCCTATGCTTAGTCACTTGCGAATCTCTGGCCTATGCTTAGTCACTTGCGAATCTCTGGCCTATGCTTAGTCACTTGCGAATCTCTGGCCTATGCTTAGTCACTTGCGAATCTCTGGCCTATGCTTAGTCACTTGCGAATCTCTGGCCTATGCTTAGTCACTTGCGAATCTCTGGCCTATGCTTAGTCACTTGCGAATCTCTGGCCTATGCTTAGTCACTTGCGAATCTCTGGCCTATGCTTAGTCACTTGCGAATCTCTGGCCTATGCTTAGTCACTTGCGAATCTCTGGCCTATGCTTAGTCACTTGCGAATCTCTGGCCTATGCTTAGTCACTTGCGAATCTCTGGCCTATGCTTAGTCACTTGCGAATCTCTGGCCTATGCTTAGTCACTTGCGAATCTCTGGCCTATGCTTAGTCACTTGCGAATCTCTGGCCTATGCTTAGTCACTTGCGAATCTCTGGCCTATGCTTAGTCACTTGCGAATCTCTGGCCTATGCTTAGTCACTTGCGAATCTCTGGCCTATGCTTAGTCACTTGCGAATCTCTGGCCTATGCTTAGTCACTTGCGAATCTCTGGCCTATGCTTAGTCACTTGCGAATCTCTGGCCTATGCTTAGTCACTTGCGAATCTCTGGCCTATGCTTAGTCACTTGCGAATCTCTGGCCTATGCTTAGTCACTTGCGAATCTCTGGCCTATGCTTAGTCACTTGCGAATCTCTGGCCTATGCTTAGTCACTTGCGAATCTCTGGCCTATGCTTAGTCACTTGCGAATCTCTGGCCTATGCTTAGTCACTTGCGAATCTCTGGCCTATGCTTAGTCACTTGCGAATCTCTGGCCTATGCTTAGTCACTTGCGAATCTCTGGCCTATGCTTAGTCACTTGCGAATCTCTGGCCTATGCTTAGTCACTTGCGAATCTCTGGCCTATGCTTAGTCACTTGCGAATCTCTGGCCTATGCTTAGTCACTTGCGAATCTCTGGCCTATGCTTAGTCACTTGCGAATCTCTGGCCTATGCT
Source organism: Closterium sp. Yama58-4 (assembly GCA_947470075.1). Classification (NCBI taxonomy): domain Eukaryota; kingdom Viridiplantae; phylum Streptophyta; class Zygnematophyceae; order Desmidiales; family Closteriaceae; genus Closterium; species Closterium sp. Yama58-4. Next base: position 17,235 of record CANIUD010000912.1, on the reverse strand, counting down.
TAGTCACTTGCGAATCTCTGGCCTATGCTTAGTCACTTGCGAATCTCTGGCCTATGCTTAGTCACTTGCGAATCTCTGGCCTATGCTTAGTCACTTGCGAATCTCTGGCCTATGCTTAGTCACTTGCGAATCTCTGGCCTATGCTTAGTCACTTGCGAATCTCTGGCCTATGCTTAGTCACTTGCGAATCTCTGGCCTATGCTTAGTCACTTGCGAATCTCTGGCCTATGCTTAGTCACTTGCGAATCTCTGGCCTATGCTTAGTCACTTGCGAATCTCTGGCCTATGCTTAGTCACTTGCGAATCTCTGGCCTATGCTTAGTCACTTGCGAATCTCTGGCCTATGCTTAGTCACTTGCGAATCTCTGGCCTATGCTTAGTCACTTGCGAATCTCTGGCCTATGCTTAGTCACTTGCGAATCTCTGGCCTATGCTTAGTCACTTGCGAATCTCTGGCCTATGCTTAGTCACTTGCGAATCTCTGGCCTATGCTTAGTCACTTGCGAATCTCTGGCCTATGCTTAGTCACTTGCGAATCTCTGGCCTATGCTTAGTCACTTGCGAATCTCTGGCCTATGCTTAGTCACTTGCGAATCTCTGGCCTATGCTTAGTCACTTGCGAATCTCTGGCCTATGCTTAGTCACTTGCGAATCTCTGGCCTATGCTTAGTCACTTGCGAATCTCTGGCCTATGCTTAGTCACTTGCGAATCTCTGGCCTATGCTTAGTCACTTGCGAATCTCTGGCCTATGCTTAGTCACTTGCGAATCTCTGGCCTATGCTTAGTCACTTGCGAATCTCTGGCCTATGCTTAGTCACTTGCGAATCTCTGGCCTATGCTTAGTCACTTGCGAATCTCTGGCCTATGCTTAGTCACTTGCGAATCTCTGGCCTATGCTTAGTCACTTGCGAATCTCTGGCCTATGCTTAGTCACTTGCGAATCTCTGGCCTATGCTTAGTCACTTGCGAATCTCTGGCCTATGCTTAGTCACTTGCGAATCTCTGGCCTATGCTTAGTCACTTGCGAATCTCTGGCCTATGCTTAGTCACTTGCGAATCTCTGGCCTATGCTTAGTCACTTGCGAATCTCTGGCCTATGCTTAGTCACTTGCGAATCTCTGGCCTATGCTTAGTCACTTGCGAATCTCTGGCCTATGCTTAGTCACTTGCGAATCTCTGGCCTATGCTTAGTCACTTGCGAATCTCTGGCCTATGCTTAGTCACTTGCGAATCTCTGGCCTATGCTTAGTCACTTGCGAATCTCTGGCCTATGCTTAGTCACTTGCGAATCTCTGGCCTATGCTTAGTCACTTGCGAATCTCTGGCCTATGCTTAGTCACTTGCGAATCTCTGGCCTATGCTTAGTCACTTGCGAATCTCTGGCCTATGCTTAGTCACTTGCGAATCTCTGGCCTATGCTTAGTCACTTGCGAATCTCTGGCCTATGCTTAGTCACTTGCGAATCTCTGGCCTATGCTTAGTCACTTGCGAATCTCTGGCCTATGCTTAGTCACTTGCGAATCTCTGGCCTATGCTTAGTCACTTGCGAATCTCTGGCCTATGCTTAGTCACTTGCGAATCTCTGGCCTATGCTTAGTCACTTGCGAATCTCTGGCCTATGCTTAGTCACTTGCGAATCTCTGGCCTATGCTTAGTCACTTGCGAATCTCTGGCCTATGCTTAGTCACTTGCGAATCTCTGGCCTATGCTTAGTCACTTGCGAATCTCTGGCCTATGCTTAGTCACTTGCGAATCTCTGGCCTATGCTTAGTCACTTGCGAATCTCTGGCCTATGCTTAGTCACTTGCGAATCTCTGGCCTATGCTTAGTCACTTGCGAATCTCTGGCCTATGCTTAGTCACTTGCGAATCTCTGGCCTATGCTTAGTCACTTGCGAATCTCTGGCCTATGCTTAGTCACTTGCGAATCTCTGGCCTATGCTTAGTCACTTGCGAATCTCTGGCCTATGCTTAGTCACTTGCGAATCTCTGGCCTATGCTTAGTCACTTGCGAATCTCTGGCCTATGCTTAGTCACTTGCGAATCTCTGGCCTATGCTTAGTCACTTGCGAATCTCTGGCCTATGCTTAGTCACTTGCGAATCTCTGGCCTATGCTTAGTCACTTGCGAATCTCTGGCCTATGCTTAGTCACTTGCGAATCTCTGGCCTATGCTTAGTCACTTGCGAATCTCTGGCCTATGCTTAGTCACTTGCGAATCTCTGGCCTATGCTTAGTCACTTGCGAATCTCTGGCCTATGCTTAGTCACTTGCGAATCTCTGGCCTATGCTTAGTCACTTGCGAATCTCTGGCCTATGCTTAGTCACTTGCGAATCTCTGGCCTATGCTTAGTCACTTGCGAATCTCTGGCCTATGCTTAGTCACTTGCGAATCTCTGGCCTATGCTTAGTCACTTGCGAATCTCTGGCCTATGCTTAGTCACTTGCGAATCTCTGGCCTATGCTTAGTCACTTGCGAATCTCTGGCCTATGCTTAGTCACTTGCGAATCTCTGGCCTATGCTTAGTCACTTGCGAATCTCTGGCCTATGCTTAGTCACTTGCGAATCTCTGGCCTATGCTTAGTCACTTGCGAATCTCTGGCCTATGCTTAGTCACTTGCGAATCTCTGGCCTATGCTTAGTCACTTGCGAATCTCTGGCCTATGCTTAGTCACTTGCGAATCTCTGGCCTATGCTTAGTCACTTGCGAATCTCTGGCCTATGCTTAGTCACTTGCGAATCTCTGGCCTATGCTTAGTCACTTGCGAATCTCTGGCCTATGCTTAGTCACTTGCGAATCTCTGGCCTATGCTTAGTCACTTGCGAATCTCTGGCCTATGCTTAGTCACTTGCGAATCTCTGGCCTATGCTTAGTCACTTGCGAATCTCTGGCCTATGCTTAGTCACTTGCGAATCTCTGGCCTATGCTTAGTCACTTGCGAATCTCTGGCCTATGCTTAGTCACTTGCGAATCTCTGGCCTATGCTTAGTCACTTGCGAATCTCTGGCCTATGCTTAGTCACTTGCGAATCTCTGGCCTATGCTTAGTCACTTGCGAATCTCTGGCCTATGCTTAGTCACTTGCGAATCTCTGGCCTATGCTTAGTCACTTGCGAATCTCTGGCCTATGCTTAGTCACTTGCGAATCTCTGGCCTATGCTTAGTCACTTGCGAATCTCTGGCCTATGCTTAGTCACTTGCGAATCTCTGGCCTATGCTTAGTCACTTGCGAATCTCTGGCCTATGCTTAGTCACTTGCGAATCTCTGGCCTATGCTTAGTCACTTGCGAATCTCTGGCCTATGCTTAGTCACTTGCGAATCTCTGGCCTATGCTTAGTCACTTGCGAATCTCTGGCCTATGCTTAGTCACTTGCGAATCTCTGGCCTATGCTTAGTCACTTGCGAATCTCTGGCCTATGCTTAGTCACTTGCGAATCTCTGGCCTATGCTTAGTCACTTGCGAATCTCTGGCCTATGCTTAGTCACTTGCGAATCTCTGGCCTATGCTTAGTCACTTGCGAATCTCTGGCCTATGCTTAGTCACTTGCGAATCTCTGGCCTATGCTTAGTCACTTGCGAATCTCTGGCCTATGCTTAGTCACTTGCGAATCTCTGGCCTATGCTTAGTCACTTGCGAATCTCTGGCCTATGCTTAGTCACTTGCGAATCTCTGGCCTATGCTTAGTCACTTGCGAATCTCTGGCCTATGCTTAGTCACTTGCGAATCTCTGGCCTATGCTTAGTCACTTGCGAATCTCTGGCCTATGCTTAGTCACTTGCGAATCTCTGGCCTATGCTTAGTCACTTGCGAATCTCTGGCCTATGCTTAGTCACTTGCGAATCTCTGGCCTATGCTTAGTCACTTGCGAATCTCTGGCCTATGCTTAGTCACTTGCGAATCTCTGGCCTATGCTTAGTCACTTGCGAATCTCTGGCCTATGCTTAGTCACTTGCGAATCTCTGGCCTATGCTTAGTCACTTGCGAATCTCTGGCCTATGCTTAGTCACTTGCGAATCTCTGGCCTATGCTTAGTCACTTGCGAATCTCTGGCCTATGCTTAGTCACTTGCGAATCTCTGGCCTATGCTTAGTCACTTGCGAATCTCTGGCCTATGCTTAGTCACTTGCGAATCTCTGGCCTATGCTTAGTCACTTGCGAATCTCTGGCCTATGCTTAGTCACTTGCGAATCTCTGGCCTATGCTTAGTCACTTGCGAATCTCTGGCCTATGCTTAGTCACTTGCGAATCTCTGGCCTATGCTTAGTCACTTGCGAATCTCTGGCCTATGCTTAGTCACTTGCGAATCTCTGGCCTATGCTTAGTCACTTGCGAATCTCTGGCCTATGCTTAGTCACTTGCGAATCTCTGGCCTATGCTTAGTCACTTGCGAATCTCTGGCCTATGCTTAGTCACTTGCGAATCTCTGGCCTATGCTTAGTCACTTGCGAATCTCTGGCCTATGCTTAGTCACTTGCGAATCTCTGGCCTATGCTTAGTCACTTGCGAATCTCTGGCCTATGCTTAGTCACTTGCGAATCTCTGGCCTATGCTTAGTCACTTGCGAATCTCTGGCCTATGCTTAGTCACTTGCGAATCTCTGGCCTATGCTTAGTCACTTGCGAATCTCTGGCCTATGCTTAGTCACTTGCGAATCTCTGGCCTATGCTTAGTCACTTGCGAATCTCTGGCCTATGCTTAGTCACTTGCGAATCTCTGGCCTATGCTTAGTCACTTGCGAATCTCTGGCCTATGCTTAGTCACTTGCGAATCTCTGGCCTATGCTTAGTCACTTGCGAATCTCTGGCCTATGCTTAGTCACTTGCGAATCTCTGGCCTATGCTTAGTCACTTGCGAATCTCTGGCCTATGCTTAGTCACTTGCGAATCTCTGGCCTATGCTTAGTCACTTGCGAATCTCTGGCCTATGCTTAGTCACTTGCGAATCTCTGGCCTATGCTTAGTCACTTGCGAATCTCTGGCCTATGCTTAGTCACTTGCGAATCTCTGGCCTATGCTTAGTCACTTGCGAATCTCTGGCCTATGCTTAGTCACTTGCGAATCTCTGGCCTATGCTTAGTCACTTGCGAATCTCTGGCCTATGCTTAGTCACTTGCGAATCTCTGGCCTATGCTTAGTCACTTGCGAATCTCTGGCCTATGCTTAGTCACTTGCGAATCTCTGGCCTATGCTTAGTCACTTGCGAATCTCTGGCCTATGCTTAGTCACTTGCGAATCTCTGGCCTATGCTTAGTCACTTGCGAATCTCTGGCCTATGCTTAGTCACTTGCGAATCTCTGGCCTATGCTTAGTCACTTGCGAATCTCTGGCCTATGCTTAGTCACTTGCGAATCTCTGGCCTATGCTTAGTCACTTGCGAATCTCTGGCCTATGCTTAGTCACTTGCGAATCTCTGGCCTATGCTTAGTCACTTGCGAATCTCTGGCCTATGCTTAGTCACTTGCGAATCTCTGGCCTATGCTTAGTCACTTGCGAATCTCTGGCCTATGCTTAGTCACTTGCGAATCTCTGGCCTATGCTTAGTCACTTGCGAATCTCTGGCCTATGCTTAGTCACTTGCGAATCTCTGGCCTATGCTTAGTCACTTGCGAATCTCTGGCCTATGCTTAGTCACTTGCGAATCTCTGGCCTATGCTTAGTCACTTGCGAATCTCTGGCCTATGCTTAGTCACTTGCGAATCTCTGGCCTATGCTTAGTCACTTGCGAATCTCTGGCCTATGCTTAGTCACTTGCGAATCTCTGGCCTATGCTTAGTCACTTGCGAATCTCTGGCCTATGCTTAGTCACTTGCGAATCTCTGGCCTATGCTTAGTCACTTGCGAATCTCTGGCCTATGCTTAGTCACTTGCGAATCTCTGGCCTATGCTTAGTCACTTGCGAATCTCTGGCCTATGCTTAGTCACTTGCGAATCTCTGGCCTATGCTTAGTCACTTGCGAATCTCTGGCCTATGCTTAGTCACTTGCGAATCTCTGGCCTATGCTTAGTCACTTGCGAATCTCTGGCCTATGCTTAGTCACTTGCGAATCTCTGGCCTATGCTTAGTCACTTGCGAATCTCTGGCCTATGCTTAGTCACTTGCGAATCTCTGGCCTATGCTTAGTCACTTGCGAATCTCTGGCCTATGCTTAGTCACTTGCGAATCTCTGGCCTATGCTTAGTCACTTGCGAATCTCTGGCCTATGCTTAGTCACTTGCGAATCTCTGGCCTATGCTTAGTCACTTGCGAATCTCTGGCCTATGCTTAGTCACTTGCGAATCTCTGGCCTATGCTTAGTCACTTGCGAATCTCTGGCCTATGCTTAGTCACTTGCGAATCTCTGGCCTATGCTTAGTCACTTGCGAATCTCTGGCCTATGCTTAGTCACTTGCGAATCTCTGGCCTATGCTTAGTCACTTGCGAATCTCTGGCCTATGCTTAGTCACTTGCGAATCTCTGGCCTATGCTTAGTCACTTGCGAATCTCTGGCCTATGCTTAGTCACTTGCGAATCTCTGGCCTATGCTTAGTCACTTGCGAATCTCTGGCCTATGCTTAGTCACTTGCGAATCTCTGGCCTATGCTTAGTCACTTGCGAATCTCTGGCCTATGCTTAGTCACTTGCGAATCTCTGGCCTATGCTTAGTCACTTGCGAATCTCTGGCCTATGCTTAGTCACTTGCGAATCTCTGGCCTATGCTTAGTCACTTGCGAATCTCTGGCCTATGCTTAGTCACTTGCGAATCTCTGGCCTATGCTTAGTCACTTGCGAATCTCTGGCCTATGCTTAGTCACTTGCGAATCTCTGGCCTATGCTTAGTCACTTGCGAATCTCTGGCCTATGCTTAGTCACTTGCGAATCTCTGGCCTATGCTTAGTCACTTGCGAATCTCTGGCCTATGCTTAGTCACTTGCGAATCTCTGGCCTATGCTTAGTCACTTGCGAATCTCTGGCCTATGCTTAGTCACTTGCGAATCTCTGGCCTATGCTTAGTCACTTGCGAATCTCTGGCCTATGCTTAGTCACTTGCGAATCTCTGGCCTATGCTTAGTCACTTGCGAATCTCTGGCCTATGCTTAGTCACTTGCGAATCTCTGGCCTATGCTTAGTCACTTGCGAATCTCTGGCCTATGCTTAGTCACTTGCGAATCTCTGGCCTATGCTTAGTCACTTGCGAATCTCTGGCCTATGCTTAGTCACTTGCGAATCTCTGGCCTATGCTTAGTCACTTGCGAATCTCTGGCCTATGCTTAGTCACTTGCGAATCTCTGGCCTATGCTTAGTCACTTGCGAATCTCTGGCCTATGCTTAGTCACTTGCGAATCTCTGGCCTATGCTTAGTCACTTGCGAATCTCTGGCCTATGCTTAGTCACTTGCGAATCTCTGGCCTATGCTTAGTCACTTGCGAATCTCTGGCCTATGCTTAGTCACTTGCGAATCTCTGGCCTATGCTTAGTCACTTGCGAATCTCTGGCCTATGCTTAGTCACTTGCGAATCTCTGGCCTATGCTTAGTCACTTGCGAATCTCTGGCCTATGCTTAGTCACTTGCGAATCTCTGGCCTATGCTTAGTCACTTGCGAATCTCTGGCCTATGCTTAGTCACTTGCGAATCTCTGGCCTATGCTTAGTCACTTGCGAATCTCTGGCCTATGCTTAGTCACTTGCGAATCTCTGGCCTATGCTTAGTCACTTGCGAATCTCTGGCCTATGCTTAGTCACTTGCGAATCTCTGGCCTATGCTTAGTCACTTGCGAATCTCTGGCCTATGCTTAGTCACTTGCGAATCTCTGGCCTATGCTTAGTCACTTGCGAATCTCTGGCCTATGCTTAGTCACTTGCGAATCTCTGGCCTATGCTTAGTCACTTGCGAATCTCTGGCCTATGCTTAGTCACTTGCGAATCTCTGGCCTATGCTTAGTCACTTGCGAATCTCTGGCCTATGCTTAGTCACTTGCGAATCTCTGGCCTATGCTTAGTCACTTGCGAATCTCTGGCCTATGCTTAGTCACTTGCGAATCTCTGGCCTATGCTTAGTCACTTGCGAATCTCTGGCCTATGCTTAGTCACTTGCGAATCTCTGGCCTATGCTTAGTCACTTGCGAATCTCTGGCCTATGCTTAGTCACTTGCGAATCTCTGGCCTATGCTTAGTCACTTGCGAATCTCTGGCCTATGCTTAGTCACTTGCGAATCTCTGGCCTATGCTTAGTCACTTGCGAATCTCTGGCCTATGCTTAGTCACTTGCGAATCTCTGGCCTATGCTTAGTCACTTGCGAATCTCTGGCCTATGCTTAGTCACTTGCGAATCTCTGGCCTATGCTTAGTCACTTGCGAATCTCTGGCCTATGCTTAGTCACTTGCGAATCTCTGGCCTATGCTTAGTCACTTGCGAATCTCTGGCCTATGCTTAGTCACTTGCGAATCTCTGGCCTATGCTTAGTCACTTGCGAATCTCTGGCCTATGCTTAGTCACTTGCGAATCTCTGGCCTATGCTTAGTCACTTGCGAATCTCTGGCCTATGCTTAGTCACTTGCGAATCTCTGGCCTATGCTTAGTCACTTGCGAATCTCTGGCCTATGCTTAGTCACTTGCGAATCTCTGGCCTATGCTTAGTCACTTGCGAATCTCTGGCCTATGCTTAGTCACTTGCGAATCTCTGGCCTATGCTTAGTCACTTGCGAATCTCTGGCCTATGCTTAGTCACTTGCGAATCTCTGGCCTATGCTTAGTCACTTGCGAATCTCTGGCCTATGCTTAGTCACTTGCGAATCTCTGGCCTATGCTTAGTCACTTGCGAATCTCTGGCCTATGCTTAGTCACTTGCGAATCTCTGGCCTATGCTTAGTCACTTGCGAATCTCTGGCCTATGCTTAGTCACTTGCGAATCTCTGGCCTATGCTTAGTCACTTGCGAATCTCTGGCCTATGCTTAGTCACTTGCGAATCTCTGGCCTATGCTTAGTCACTTGCGAATCTCTGGCCTATGCTTAGTCACTTGCGAATCTCTGGCCTATGCTTAGTCACTTGCGAATCTCTGGCCTATGCCTACCCACTGTCACTCTCTTCTCCCCCCATCCCTCTGCTTTGCCCTCCCCCGTGGCGAGGTCAGATGGCCACAATACTGCGCGCCTGCCAGGTGCTCCCCGAGCCGCTCTTTGCAGCAGCGGCGCACGCGGGGGACGACGTGTTCCTCTGCCGCACGGCCTACGACTCGCGCTCCCTCACCTTCAAACGCCTGCCCGCGCCCATGCGCGGACCGGGGGGAACGGGGGCCATGGGGGGATTAGGGGGGACGAGGGGGGTGGGGGAGATGAGGGGGATGGCAGGGGGAGGTGGGGCCGGAACGGGCGCGCAGGGGCGTGGAGGCGATGGGGGAGGGAAGAGGAGGAGAGGGGAGAGGGATGAGGGGAATCGAAAGGGAATGCGTGGGAGTGGGGAGGATGGGGAAGGGAGTGGTGAGAGCGATGGTAGTGACTCTGGTGAGAGTGACAGTAGTGAAGGGTTGACTGATTCCAGTGATGATGGTGATAGTGATCTTAGCGTGGATGACGAGGAGGAGGAAGAGGAGGACGAGGAGGAAGAGGATTGGGGAGTGGAGGGAGGGAGGAAGTTGAGAAAGAGAATGAGGAAGAGCAGCAGACATAAGGTGTGTGTCGTCGCGTGGGAGAAGAGGATGTCAAATCGCGTATCCATGTCTCAAGATGTTGGACTCACTTTGAAGAGCTTTGAGATGTGGAAATTCTGAGGGGTCTTAGAAGTGCACACACCAAGGCGCTTTTGAGTCGAATCAAGTGCATCCAACCCTTACACTGCGGTTCTGAGAGATAAAAAAAAAGCCACTCATGTGCCTCCAAGCTACGCACTCAGCTTGTGATCACCACTTTACGGCCACGCGCCAGTCCCTTTGTTTTTCATCTCGTTTCCCTTTGCCTTTTTCTCAGTTCTTTCATCTATTCCTATCACCCAGCTGATTGTGCTCCCAACCAATGCTCATCTGAGCTCCCTGCTACCTTCTTCGATGCATTCCTGCTGCTGCGCTTGCCCCTCAGAGATTCTAGAGGCACCTCAAAACTCTTAGTGATGTGCTTGCCTGAGGGACGTTCGGTTAGGTTTGCTCTTCTCTTTTGTGCTCATCTTGAGCCAACTCTATTTGCGTGGACCTGTTTGTATGGACCTGTTTGCATGGACCTGTTGGCATGGACCTGTTTGCATGGACCTGTTTGCATGGACCTGGGTGGGTGGGGTGAGTGGGTATGCTACGAACCAGAGGAAGCGGCAATGGTTGGGTCAGGAGTATGGCTTTAACACTTCCCAAGGGGACGGGGACCACGGGCTCTTCTCCGTGTTCCATAGTGATCAGAGGCGCACCGGAGGGCATTCTGTGACGCTGGTGGGAGAGAGAGAGGATGAGAGAGATGATACGTGGGACAAGGGGGATGGGGAAAGCGACGGGGAGGGGGATAAGGAGGACGAGGAGGAGGAGGATGGGGAGAGGGAGGAGTCGCATGTGAGGAAGGATGGCGAGCACAAGGGGAGGCAGCTAGGCGGGTTGGCGGCGGTGCGGAGGGCGAAGAGGGCCCTGCAGCTGTCCCGTGTGCCGCCGTGCCTGCCATGCCGTGAGAAGGAGCAGCAGGAGGTGCAGGGGTTTGTGGCGCGAGTTGTTGGGGGCGGATCTGGGGAAGGTGAATCTGAGGAATGTAATCTTGGGGGAGATGGCGGGAAAAGGGCAGGAGGCGGAGTAGTGGGCACAGAGCAAGAGAAGGGGAACGAGGAGGGCATGGGTGTGGGAGGGAAGGGAGGCATGAGAGGGAAGGAGAGGGAGAGAGGGAGAGGGAGAGCGAGTGGAAGGCGGAAGAAACAGGAGGAGGTGAGGGATGAGCAAGAGGCAGAGGGAGAGAAGCCGCGGGACGGCCAGCAGAAGGGGCTACAGGAGGGGTGCGAGGAAGGGGAGCAGCAGGAGGAGAGGCCAGGACAGCAGCAGGTGAATTCACGGTGTTTGTACATCAGTGGGGTGCCGGGCACGGGCAAGACAGCAGTGGTGGTGGAGGTGATGCGGCAGGCGAGGCGGAGCAGCAGCGAGGGGGTGCTGCCGCCCTTCCAGTTCGTCCACATCAACGCCCTGCGCCTGCCCGCCCCCACCGCCTTCTTCTCTGTAAGGCCGCCTGTGATTTGGCGCACATCCCGAAGTTTGCCTTTTTAGAAGTCCCCTTCCCCACCACCCCCTTCCCTGCCACCCCCTTCCCCGCCAACCCCTTCTCTCCCCCCCCTTCCCTGCGCGTGTCTCCTTACCCACTGCCTTCTTCTCTGTATGGTTTCTTACAATCCCCTCCTTACCAACCTCCTCCTCCTCTGTCTCGGCCTTGCTGCCCATGGCCCGCCACCACTGCAGGTTCTCTGGGAGGCTCTGACCGGCCAGAGGGTCGCGTGGAAGAAAGCCCTTCACTCCCTCAACCTCCGCTTCGCCTCCCCCCGCCCCTCCTCTGCCCCTGGCGGGATAAACGGAGGGACGGGGAGGGGTAGAGGAGGTGGGAGAGGAGGTGGGAGAGGAAGCGGGGGTGGGCGGAGGGAGGAGGGGCAGGGGAGAGGAGGCAGAGGAGGGGGGGGAGGGGGGGGGAGGAGGAGGAGGGGGAGGGGGAGGAGTGTGTGTGTTGCTGGTGGATGAGATGGATCAGCTCATCAGCAAGGACCAGAAGGTAGGGAGGATTGTGGAGTGGTTGGGAAAGATTGAGAAGGGTGGACGAGGGTTCGGGGGGGCTGGGAGTTGTTGAAAAGGGTTGTGCTTGTGGGGGCATCATGTTACGAGTGAGGTGTGCGTGGGTGTGCTGTGGTGGTGGTGGATGAGCTGGTTGATCAGCAAGGAGCACAAGGCGGGAAGGCGTTTCACCGTGTGAGGCGTTTCACTGTGTGAGGCGTTTCACCGTGTGAGGCGTTTCACCGTGTAAGGCGTTTCACCGTGTAAGGCGTTTCACTGTGTGAGGCGTTTCACCGTGTGAGGCGTTTCACCGTGTGAGGCGTTTCACCGTGTGAGGCGTTTCACCGTGTGAGGCGTTTCACCGTGTGAGGCGTTTCACCGTGTGAGGCGTTTCACCGTGTGAGGCGTTTCACCGTGTGAGGCGTTTCACCGTGTGAGGCGTTTCACCGTGTGAGGCGTTTCACCGTGTGAGGCGTTTCACCGTGTGAGGCGTTTCACCGTGTGAGGCGTTTCACCGTGTGAGGCGTTTCACCGTGTGAGGCGTTTCACCGTGTGAGGCGTTTCACCGTGTGAGGCGTTTCACCGTGTGAGGCGTTTCACCGTGTGAGGCGTTTCACCGTGTGAGGCGTTTCACCGTGTGAGGCGTTTCACCGTGTGAGGCGTTTCACCGTGTGAGGCGTTTCACCGTGTGAGGCGTTTCACCGTGTGAGGCGTTTCACCGTGTGAGGCGTTTCACCGTGTGAGGCGTTTCACCGTGTGAGGCGTTTCACCGTGTGAGGCGTTTCACCGTGTGAGGCGTTTCACCGTGTGAGGCGTTTCACCGTGTGAGGCGTTTCACCGTGTGAGGCGTTTCACCGTGTGAGGCGTTTCACCGTGTGAGGCGTTTCACCGTGTGAGGCGTTTCACCGTGTGAGGCGTTTCACCGTGTGAGGCGTTTCACCGTGTGAGGCGTTTCACCGTGTGAGGCGTTTCACCGTGTGAGGCGTTTCACCGTGTGAGGGCGTTTCACCGTGTGAGGCGTTTCACCGTGTGAGGCGTTTCACTGTGTGAGGTGCACGTGGATACCAGGATCAACAAGGACCAGACGACAAGAAGAGATTTTGGATTGGAGGGGTCGACGATGGGACTCAAAGTGTTGAGGGAGGCGTTTCTGTGAGGAGGAGTAGGAGAGGAGTGTGTGTGCTGCTGGTGGGGGGGAGATGGATTAGCTGATTACGAGAAAACTTTGAGTTGGAAGGAATTGTGGAGCGGTTGAGAAGGGTTTTATTAGGTTTTGCAGCGTGCCTTTTGAGGTGCCAGCCAGGAGCTGCTGGGTGGAGAGTCCCCACTGGGGAGTGACTGGCCCTGGCCTTGTGCATTTATTTCATTTTGTGTTCGTTCCATTTTTTCCATCCCTTTGCACCTCTATGCGCCCGTGTGCACTCCTGTGTAATCCTGCGCACCCCTGCGCAACCCTGCGCACCCCTGCCCACCCCTGCGCACCCTCCCCAGGTGCTCTACAACATATTCGAGTGGACCACCTGGAGCTCTGCACGCCTTGCCGTTATTGGTAAGCTTTTCCACTTTTGCTCAATTTTGCTGTTACTGGCAAGCGTGCTTCATTTTCTCCTTTTAAAGACTAGCCACAACTGCCATTCGTCGCGCGTGTTGCTGCAGTTAGTCGACCACCTCCGCCCGCCCCACTGGTCTCTGTGTAGCTTCTCGCGCATCGCCAGCCGCACAGTCAACTTGCCTGCGCTCGTGCACCCAAACGTGAAGTTTCACCGTGGGATGGGCCCTTTGCATCGTGTGTCTCGCCCATTCCCTCTTGCTCGCCTTGCCTCCACCCGCTCACCTCTGTTTCCCCCAGGGATCCCCAATGCAGTGGATCACCCCAACGCAGTGGATCACCCCAACGCAGTGGATCACCCCAACGCAGTGGATCACCCCAACGCAGTGGATCACCCCAACGCAGTGGATCACCCCAACGCAGTGGATCACCCCAACGCAGTGGATCACCCCAACGCCTGCTTCCCATTCCTTTCTTCATCGTTCCCTTTCCACCCTCTACACCTCCCCCCCCACACATCTTCCTCCCCCCCACACATCTTCCTCCCCCCCCACACATCTTCCTCCCGTTTCTGAGCCCACTCTCACCATCCAGGCATACCCTACACAGTGGGGCTTCCTAAGCGACTGTTTCCGGTCATAGCCAGCAAGAAGGGGCTGCACCGCTTGCACTCTGCACCTCCACCCCTCCCTCTCCCCCTTCTCTCTCCGCTCTCCCTTGCCTCTCGGGCATCGCCAACACGTTGGATCTACCACAGCGCCTGCTTCCCCTCCTCTCCACCTTGTGCCCTTGCACTCTACATATTCCCCCCTTTTTCTCCCTGGCATAGTCGACAACCCAGTGGACCCGCCTGAGCGCCTGCTGCCACTGACTCTCTCCATGTGCCCTCTCCTCCCGACATACCCCATCCCTCACACTGCTTCACCCTCACCCCTTCCCTTCCCCCCAGGCATCGCCAACACGGTGGACCTACCAGAGCGCCTGCTGGCGCTGGCTCTCTTTCCGTGTGCCCTCTCCACCCGACATCTCCCCCCCTCCCCAACCCACATTTCCCCCCAGGCATCGCCAACACGGTGGACCTGCCGGAGCGCCTGCTGCCGCGCATCGCCAGCCGCATGGGGCTGCAGCGCGTGCCCTTTGCGCCGTACACACGCCACCACATCGAGACGATCGTCGCCGCCCGCCTGCATGCGTGCCAGCTGTTTGCACCGCGGGCCATCGAGCTGGCTGCACGGAAGGTGAGGTGAGGCTCGTGGGTTTCTGGAATAGCAGATAGCGATGACACCTGGATGGCGCAAGGGAGGGAGAGCGCGAGGGAGGAGACAAGCAAGGCACTGAGGCGAGGCTAACGGTGAATCAAGGTGCTTTTTATAGGCCCGCCACACGTTACCCAATGTAACCGATGTCATCTGCACTCCACAAGGGAGGATACCTGCAAGGCAGTCAGGCTAACTGTGAGTGGAGGCAAGGGAAGGGAAGGAGTGAGGAGCGG